>CAUYRH010178421.1:0-29582 GCA_963574655.1 Perodicticus potto
TACTTTTATGGTTATCTTTTGATAATTCCGATATTCTATTTATGGCAGTTATACTTAGTATATAGTTTTCTTCAAAATAAATTTTAGTAAAGTTTTAAATCAATTTAAAGAAAGGAGATAATTTATATTTAAAGACAAATAACCTAATAGATAACAACAAAAAGGTAGTTTCTTAAAGACTGACATTTAGAAAGCCAAAGCAAAGGCACAAAACCACTAATTCAGAGAAAAAAGAGAACATTCTTTTCTTCAGGCTTGTGCCTTTCACATGGTTTTCAGACACAATGGCTTCAAGCTCTTCCTTTATCCATTTAGGCCAAGTGCATGGTTTTGTCTATCTTCCAAAATCGACAGCCTCCTTATCTAAGACACACTGTCAAATAGAAGTGGGAAGGGAATGTAAGTACTTTGTATTGTTGCTTGAGTGGACCTCTTCTGTCTGCCGAAAAGTGTTTGGTCCAGCTATCTGAGGAGTTCCACTAATTGCCTCATTAGGCAATCTCAACGCAGAAACAATATTTAAGTACATCAGTGCAGCTCCTGGGTATGTGTAGGATTTAATAGCAGATGAAGCCAAATGAGCTGAAATGGAAAATTTATTTCTTTTTTAATAAACATTCTTAAATTCTCATTAAAAAAAAAAGACTAGACAATTCATGCTTTTCAGTAAGACGTAGCTTTTCTTAAGTTCTAAATGCTTCTGAGCCACTTAGAGAAGCTTTGAAATGTTTTCTGCAAATTATCCTAACATTTTCAAGCATGGAATATTTAATGAGAGCTTCACTTCTTGTTAAGTTAACTTCAAATCATAATAGCAAAATGCACAATATATGCAATGTAAATTTATATGTAATGCATACATTCGTAAGGGAGAAGAATGGACCTTTCTAAAAAATGCGTATTAAGGTTTTTAATAGTTTATGTTAAAAATATTTCCAACAATGGTTACTGAAGTCCACACTTAGTTTTCTAGTTACCTAATGTTAAGTGTTATCCCCAAGTCAGGGGGTGGTAGGAGTAGAAATACCAGCAGAACCAGAGAGAAGCAATCTGTTACCATTCATTTGTGGTGTTTCCAACCATTGGAAGAAAGGATGACTAAAGAAAAAAGAACCTTTAGAATCCCCTAAAATTCAGCTGTCCTGATATTTGGAGTTTCTCCCCTTTCCAATCTTGCCGTATCTCCCTGGTCTTCAGCATCTAATGCTCACACCCAGATTACTACGAACACCTCTAAACTGGCCTCTTGCTATTAGTCTCTCCCCAACATCACCACCATGCCATCTTGCTCTCAGTGGAGACTGATCTTCCTAAATTCTTATCCACACCCTGTCCTTTCCTTCCTCTGATAGCTTTTCTGGTTACTCATTGCCTGAGGATGCAGTTCTAATTCCCTGGCTTTGCTTTCGTCAACTGCAACATCCAGCTTGGCATTTCTTCTCCTTTTCTTTGCACTGAGCTCTCTATTCCAGCCAGACCATTCTGGAGTTCTCACGGCTCCTTCCCAAATATGCCTGACACATTCTGGCTTTGCTGAGGCTGATTTCCTACCTATGTATCCCCATTCATTCATGCACATTCCACCATGCAGTATGGTCCAGCCCAAGTTAGACGCCCTCCATTTTGGCTGGAAGGACACCTGCAGCGCAGAGGCAAACCAGACCTTCTGCTCAGCTGACTCTCTCTGTGGCACTTTCTTTCTGTACTGTGGATTGCCATTTAAATGTTTCTGTGGGTTTGTTGTCTAGTATTTTGTATTTTATCTGAAGCTACTGGGGGACAGAGACCATCCATAGCATTTGATGTGTCATGTTTACAAGGGGTGCTCAATGAATCAATTGATTCATTATGTGCTTTGTTGATTTGTTTTGGCAAAAGCAGTTAGTTACCATTTGAAGCACCTATTAGAAGCTCCTAAATTTTCGAAGAGCTTTCTGAGAAATCTATAGTCTATTATAAGAACTAAAATTTAAGTATCTCTGTTTTGGGCTTCCAGAGAAACTAATACAGTATGATAAAAACAGGCATAGTCAATAATTGCTGAAAGAAAGAACCAGTGAATAAGTGAATGAATCACTGAGTTTGATTATTCATTTGCAGGCTGCTCCTTAGGCCATTTCATCTAGAAGACCTCTTTAGTCTGAAAGTTCACTGTGAAATGATGCCATTTTCTTTCTTGGGCTTATATTTTGTGATTATAGCAATTCTCAAATTTGGTCCCAGAGTTGCATATATTGAAGTTTTTGCTTAATAAGGTGTATAGAATTTATCTTCATCTTCTTTGCAGCTAGACTAATAAAAGTCTTCACTGGGATTGTTATGATCTGCCACAAATTTGTACAGGAGTTTGAAAAATCAAACTATCGTTTTTCACAAGATCTGCTATTTGTATACTTTGAAGATATATGTACACCCACTGCAGGCTGAAGAATAAATTGATACAAGCTTTCAGGGCATTAAATTGACAATATAAGAATTATATTTTATAATATAATATAAAGAATTATATTATATTTTAATATAACTTTAAAAGACTATTTGATCCTTTGATCACTTAATTCCATCTCATAGAATGAGAAAATTATCATTTATTTACAGTTTAACTGTGCGAATGTTCATCTCAGCATTGTTTCAAATAAAAATGATTGTGACCAACATAAATGGTTGATCAAAAGCTGGAGAAATTGGGGTAAATAATTTTTATGGACCCATATCATGAAACACACGCATTCATTAAAAATAATTTTAGGATTTTATGTATGATGGGAGAAATGGAAAGAGATTCATAGAACACTTTTTTTTTAGGCGGTGCCTTTGGCTCAGTGGGTAGGGTGCTGGCCACATGCACTGAGGCTGGTGGGTTTGAACTCAGCCCAGGCCAGCTAAAGCAACAATGACAACTGCAACAACAACAACAACAAAAATGGTTGGGTGTCATGGCAGGTGCCTGTGGTCCCAGCTGTTTGGGAGGCTGAAGTAGGAGAATCACTTAAGCCCATTAGTTTGAGGTTGTTGTGAGCCACGGCCTTCTACCAAGGGTGATGTAGTGAGACTCTGTCTCAAGAAAAAAAATTGTTTTTTTAGTTTTTGAAAGCATAAGAAAAAAACAGTACATATTCAATTCATTTTAATAAAATTAAATTATACACATATATAACAGTGAATATATAGACCTCAAGATGTATATCCGATATATATCCGATGTTATATCCGATAAGTGGAATTATATAAGACGTTTTTCCCTTGTGTATAAACTGTATGTTCTAAATTTTTTTAAAAATAGATATGTTATTTTCAATATATGTGAAAAAATAAATGAAAGCTTTATGGATGTTTATCTAATGTTTTATTATCCAGCAACATTTTATTTTTTGGCTTGCTTTTGTAAAATGTAATCTCCATTACCAAGCAAATACTTTGTTAAAGTTCTGTAAGATTATGGCTACTGCTACTAAAAACTACTGCCCTCAAAGAGCTTCTAGTTTTTTAAGAATCTTATATGGATCTAGGCATTTGAATTTAGGAAATAAAAAATAAAGTTTGAGCATACAAAAAGTTTTTTTTTTAAATATGGTCTTTTATTGTATCTTTGCAAAAGATAGAGATACACAGATCTTCAAACTATAATTCCAGGGAGGAATTCTGATACCTGTAAAAAAGATATTCTAAAAGAGAGTTTACTGTAGTTGATAAAAGCTCAGGATCAACTTCCTCTGGGAGGCAGATGGTGACTGCTTTCAACTACCTGGAGGGGCTTTGAGACATGGGAGATTCAATTTTTGCAACTCAGAAATTTCAAATACAGTCAGGACAAATAAAAAATACCATACGTGTTACTTGCTCAATCTTCCTTTTGTGTCACTTCCTCTGTGGCTTTTTCTTTTCCTTGGGTCTTTCTTCCTTCATCTTCTGCCTTTTTTATTCACTGGCCTACTAGAAATACTAAGTTAAGACCCCACAGAGTGAAGTACTCATGCTTGACTTAAAAAAATAATTACCCTCCATTTTCTACTTTTCCATTTTGTCTTGCTGACACTTTTTATCAAAGTTTGGGTTTATGTAGCTCAGTTCTCCCAAACTGAGATCCCTCCTGACAGTAAATTAGGCACTTTGGGAGATACATTAACTCTTTCCTGCTACTAGGGGACCATTTGTATAATGCTTCAATGGACTCATCATTTATTTACACTGAGCCCAATTCTTTCCAGACGATGGGGTGAGCAGGTTGATGGAGAGACCTGTGTACACACACTTCGGGCAGCTTTATGGGAGGGCCACGCAGAGGGCGATATAAATCCGTGCCTTCTCTTCCACATGCTATTCTAGTGCTCCTCTCTGTGGGGTGATAGAAGCCATTATTTTACTTGCCCCCTTAAGATTTGGCAGAATTAATTTTTTTTTTTTTTGACTTTTAGAAGAAAAACTGCATGGTGGTAGGGGCAATCCAGACAGAAAAACTGGATTCCTAGAGGTTACTGTTTGAACTTACCCAGGTCACTGAGACCGTTATTGACACAAAGTGAGGAAAGATACAGACTGAGAAGAGGGAAGGCTGATCTGAGAAGCCTTTGTAGACAGACTCCTAGGATTTCATTTTTGTGTGAAAAATAAGATAGTCATAAATATCAAACTGTGCAAGCCACATGAACAAGTGACAAAGAAAAAGATGCTCTGCTTTTGCCAAGGGCTTTGTGGGCTTCTTTTAGCCTCTGAAAATTCCAGTACGTTGCTGCAAAAGCTTAGGGTTAATGTCTTTTGCATTGAGAATGGAGTCACTTAGTCTCTTAGTTCTATCTATTTACACAGCAGGCAGCTTTGCATTTGGTTGTAAAGAAGAAATGCCCCAGTAGGTTTTCCTTCTATGCAGCAAAAGTGTGCTTCTGGCCCTTTGTGGGTCAGGCAGAAATTAGCAGGGGAAGGGAGAGCTGAGGGAAAGGGTCGCCCAGGCATCCTTCATTGCAACCCCCCTAAGGAGAAGCCAGAATTCTCCAGCATCCTCAAAAAACGATCATGCTTTGTTCTGAATCAAATGGATAAATGCTGATTTTGTAAGATGTTTATTTACAAATCTGTTTACTTTGCTGTTTTTTCCCTCCACTCTAGAACTTGCAAATATGAATTATGATTTTTCTTAGTTGCTTTAGTGTCTCCCACGAGGCTAAGATTGTCTAAGATTCTTGCATGCTCAGTAGGACGGAGTTTGGAAAAGCACTTGAGGAAGGAGAAGGATCAAAAAGAGGTGAATAAGGGAAGGATGGAGGTTGGCAGAACAGCATCTGTGCTCAGAGGTGAAATGAGTGAGAAAGCAAAATGGAAGCCAGCCCTGTCATATTATTTTTATTCTGGGACAAGGCATCTGAGGTTAAATCAAAGTCCAGCCTGCCTATGGATGGCCTTATTGAATCTGATGGCATTAACCAGTCCCTATGTTTTGGAGGCAAGATAAATTGAAAGGTTCGTTGTGGTTGCACAAAAACTATCCTTGTTATTTTAAACTTAAGTTTTATTTGGGCTGGAAGAACTGTCCATTGCCTGGAAATAACTACTGTAGCCACAGCCACCACCCGTCAGCAGGAATATCTGCCAGCTGCTTTCCTTGGGGAGGAATTCTGGGTCCTGGGATAAGTACAAATTTTATTTTATTATTTTAACTGGCCTGAGTCCTTATTTAAAGGGGGCATTGTTGATACAGAGGTGGCTGGTTTGGTTTAGAATGGAAGCTTGAAGACTTCACCGCGGGTAGGTATCAGCTGGGGAGTCTGTTAACCTGGGTCCTGGAGCCCCACCCACAAATTCTGATGTGGTGGAAGTGTAATGGGAACAAAGATCTGTATTTTTAACTAATACATCGAGTGATCCTTACAAAATGATGTGCAGGCCACATTTTGCAAAGCACTGGTTTGTGAATATTCAATCAGTATAATCTTACAGAAAAACCCACTTCTGTTCTGACCATTTATAGAGTTAAATTTCTCTATAATAGCTACTCCCTAGGGTAAGTCTGGCAGAACAGTGATGTTCTCAGTAAAGCTCTTAGTGAGAGATGTCGCTGTGAAATGCTGCATAATACTGCAATGAAAACAAGGAAGTGTGTTGAGTCTAAATGTCCCCTTCCTCCTGTCCTTCCTGGATTCAGAATATTGCAGCAACCATAGCCCTTACCTGGCCACTGAGGCCTTTAGCTTTTGACACGGCTCTGCCTTGGTCATGTGATCCCTTTTCAAGCATGAGGTCTCTTAGCAATGGAAAGTGGACAGATGGCTTCTTGAAACATTCAGAACTTTTTTTTACCCCCATTACTTGAAGTTGCATTTTGGGGGTGGAATAACCCAAGTGACTGCTTTATCCCTTTTTTCTTTTTTTTTATAGACAGAGTCTCACTTTATCGCCCTTGGTAGAGTGCCATGGCGCCACACAGCTCACAGCAACCTCCAGCTCTTGGGCTTAGGTGATTCTCTTGCCTCAGCCTCCCGAGTAGCTGGGACTACAGGTGCCTGCCACAACGCCTGGCTATTTTTTGTTGCTGTTTGGCCGGGGCCAGGTTCGAACCCGCCATCCTTGGTATATGGGGCTGGAGCCCTACTCACTGAGCCACAGGCGCTGCCCCCTTCTTTTTTTTTTTTTTTGATATTGTAGCTTTGTTTAATGCTTTGTCACACAATGGCAGAATAAACCAGAACACTATTGTAGTATGGAAAGATATTTCTCTTTTTAAAAATGACTTTATTGAGATATGATTAGAATACAAAAAATTGTACATATTTAGTATACATAATGATGAGTTTGGAGATAAGCATAGACCCTGAAACCATCACCACAACCTATGCCATAAACTTCTACATTACTACCGAAAATTTTTTCCTGCCCTCTTATTGATTAGAAATATTGTTGTGTGTATAATAAGAACACAACATAATACATACCTTTTTAGCAAATAGGTAAGTATTTAGTACAATATTGTTAATTATAAGCACCATTTCACTCAGCTTCTTTGAGTTTGACATTTTAGACTCATTATATAAATGATCCTATGTGGTATTTGTCCCTCTGTGTCTGGATTATTTCATAACACCCTCTAGTTTATCCATGCTGTAGCAAATGGCAAGACTTCCCATTTTAAGACTGAATACTATTCCTCTGTACACACATGCAGTCTTAAGCTCTTCAAAGGAGAGTGGCATGCTTTCTGTGGCTTTCTTTCCTGGTGTCTGGGCAGCACCTGAGACACAGAAGGTGCTTACCTGTGGAATTGGGGTTTCTCCCTCTGCCCCTTGGTTCTGGGGCTGTCCTTGACTGATCGTCCTGGTCACACTGTCCCCCTCCTACCTCTGACACTCCCTTCGTAGCCCTAGTTTACCATTCTGAAAGACAGTTTATCGAAGGGCCCTGCCACATAAGAAAGTGCTCAGCAAATGTAATTTCTGATGCTTTGATCGCTTAGCTATTAAGGGATGCTCCTCTGAAGTGTCACAGTCTTCAGTAGCCACCTGTATGCCTGTACCGTCAACATCACAGATCCTTAATGATTAATATTTGTCATATTAGGTGGACTAAAACATCTTTTAAACATTTATACCTGTATGTTATGACTTGGTAACTATTTTATTAAATCCTATGCACATTCAAAATGGTAATATCCGGATTTAGTTTTAGTATTCCTGAGCTGTTTGGACAGCCAGACTCTTGTCTTTTTGCTGTTAACACTAGCCTGTCCCGAAGGGAACGAATACTTCGACCCCATGAATCCCATTTATTCCCTACACAGTCTTGGGTGTCACAAAACCCCAGATGCTAAATAACATGCATTTTGAAGCTGTTGATAATGAAAGGTGGGGGTTAGAGGACTCACAGAATGGAAAGCCCCTATTCCAGCCCTGGTCTTATTCCACATCCAGCCTGCACCTCCCACCGCCACAATTCATTTTTATCTGCAATGGTAAACGTGCTGGGGATACCTGTGGACAGACACCCAGGCCAGGAAAAGGCAGTGTTTGTGGAGTTATCTTCTAATAAGGTCAAAGGCGCAATGCATTGTGCAGCTCTATGGGCAGCCAGACTCATTAGAGCAGGAGAGGCTTGCGGGACCTGTGTGAGGAATTCCGAGGTGGGGTTTCATTTGGGGTCTGTGCCTAGTGGGAGTCCTGGGCTCTCTGGGCAGAGCATGAGTGGGGGTGGGAGGAGCATTGATGAAGCCATAGCCTCTGGGCATCTGGGAGCCCCCACAGGGCCCTTTGCGCTTCTGACTCTGAGATTTGATTTCCACTCTCTGAAACTGGAAGCAGAGAGCAGAGCCCCTGGTGCTGTTTGCAGATCCTAGCTTCCCTTTACCAAATCCTGCTGTGCTGCCTCCCAGGTCGGGGCGAGTTTTCCTATGGAGTGGAGCGGAGGCAGTTTAGGGAAGGTGAGCACGGGCCCTGAGCAAGAGAGCCCTGTGCGTGGCATTTGGTGCACTTCCTGACGAATGTGAGGTGAGGAGCTGAAGGCCAAAGCCTGACAGGCTGACAGGCCTGATTGCCACTGGCATGAGCTGTGCTAGGCAAGTGGAAGTGACTGGGAGATTGATTGATTTGTTTTGCTGAGGCTCCTTTGTAGTCTTCTGGGTGGATTTCTGGCCCCACCTCTCAGCCTCAAAGCCCTTGCTTTGCCTGCTGTTGCTATTTTATTTGGGGGTAATGAAAATTTGTTATAAGCCTTCCCTTTCATCTGTACGTGGCAGGCTGTCAGAGAGAAGTGAGCCATTCCACAGCCTCGCTCCTGTCCAAATTGCTAAATGTTTTTTTTCCAATCGCTTCCCTAATGGGCCGGGATAATGGGAGCAGCATGCTCTCTGCCCACACCAGAGATGCCAGAGCATGTGTCCAGCACACATGTGGGGTGGGCACCCGGCCCCTTCTGTCCACGGTAGGGCAGTGCCTCGCAGCTGAGGGCCTGCTTGTACACCTGCCCTTGCCCCCGAGGCTGCCAGGGCCTCAACACCCAGGGAAGGTGAAGCCCTGCCCACAAGAGGGCCATCACAAGGTGGCCATCCCTGCAGGCAGGGCTCTGTGGAAGGGGCAGGGGACTCAGGCCAGCCCCCCAGACCTGGGTCCACTAATGGACAGTCTGGGCCAACTTTTTATGGACTCCAGTTGCTGCTTTGCAGAGGGGCGGGCTCTGAAGCTCCCTGTGGCCGCCTGTTCCGTGTTCTGGATGCTCAACTGTGGCTGACCCATCACTTTACGAGCCTAAGTGCTTACCCAGGAACAGAAGTGAGGAGGTTATGTGTGATAAGAAAATAATTTGCCAAAACTGCAACAATAAAGAAGGCCTGGTGGGATCTCTTACGGTATGAATAGCCCCGAGCAGCTGCAGATTTCTCTCTGCTTTCACAATTATTTTCATTTTTATAACAACTAAAGACTAAATGCCTTGTGCAAGCCTGGTGGATCTTGCTTCGGCTTCCAATCCAGCGCTTCTTTCTCTTTCTGGGAATCTTAACATCCATGCAGCCTGGACAGAATGTCCTTGTCATCATGGCTTTAGCTGATCGCTCCTTGGCCCGTTGACAACTGTGCTGCCCGTTCTGATTCTGTCTTCCTCCTCTCCAAACAAGCCCCTGATGCAGAGAGCTCCGGCCATCCCCTCTTGGGCTCTGGAACAGGTGCTCCTTTTGCTGAGCTCTGGAGCAGGGACTGGTCCTCAGAGACCAGGCCTTCGAGACACCACATGTGCTCCGTGGACAGGGAACATGCCTTCAACTTGAACACGAATATCGTAGACACAGCCACCCTCAAGGTGCCACCCCTGCACTTACTGAGCGCCCACCCACCATCTTTCCTTGGTGAGTGCTGGTAGCATTTGCATTTGTTATGCATTCTGTACAAAAATGTACAGCACTGGGCCCCCAGGTGGTACCATGTACGCCCAGGCTATACCATGTGGCAGAACAAGGTCCAGATCGCAGCTCCATCAGCCACTACCTGTCTGTCCAGAGTCCTTGGTGGCTCTCTGAAAGGGGGAAGAATAGCACCCACCTCACTGGATTGTGGGTACTAATATTAATGAAATGAGAAAATAAGCATAGATAACTGGCAGGGTGCTTGGTACCTTATTAGCACTCATCGTATGTTAACTGTAGTTATCAGAACTGCTCCTCCCTGAGTGTTTTCAGTCTAGTCGGGAATGCACATGTGCAAGACTGGGAGGACGATGGCATGGGAGCGCTTGTGTCTAACAAACACGTCAAATGAGACAGGCCGGGGGCGGGGCTCACTCCTGTAATCGCAGTACTCTGGGAGGCAGAGGCAGGTGGATTGCTTGAGCTCAGGAGTTCCTGAGCAAGAGCAAGACCCTGTCTTTACTAAAAATAGGAAAAAAAAATAAACTTGCTGGGCATCGCAGTGGGTGCCTGTAGTCCCAGCTACTTGGAAGGCAGAGGCAAAAGGATTGCCTGAGCCAAGAGTTTGAGGTTGCTATGAGCTATGACACTATGGCACTCTACCCAGGGCAGTAGAGTGAGACTCTGTTTCAAAAATAAAAAATAAAAATATATGAGTGAAGAAGACAATAAAATAGAGGTAGGACCATCACTCAGGGCAGATTCGCCAAATACACTGCATGATTAAGATCTCCTGGGGCACTTTTAAGAATAACAACCCCAGGGCCTTCTCCTAGAGATTATGGTTTAATCAATCTGTGACTGGGCCATAGAATGAGAATCAGTGCTTTTTGAGCTATTGTGGACATTTTTATGCAGATGATATTTAGAAAATCACTATTCCAAAGAAATATAACGTGAGCCACATGTATAATTTAAATTTTTCTAGCAGCTATATCAAAAAGTAAAACAAAACAGGTAAAATTAATATTAATAATGTATCTTATTTAACTCAATATATTCAAAATAGTATGATTTCTACATGTAATCAATGTAAAAATTAATGAAATATTCTCTGCTATTTTCAAATTAACTCTTCAAACTCTTGTGTGTACTTCACACTTATTTCACATCTCAATTTAGACCCTAAAATATCATCAGAAATATTTGATCTACATTTATACTTCACAAATGTACAGTTGAAAAAGGAGATTTGCATATGTAAGTCGGTCAAAGTATGCTTAAAATTTTCCCATTAATTGAATTGGGTATTTGTTTTTAAGTTAAATTTGATTGGAATTAAAACTAAGAATTCAGTTCTTTAGTCTCATGAGCCACATATCAAGGGTTCAGGAACCACAAATGGCCAGTGGATACCATGTTGGGCATCATAGATTTAGTCAGTCAATGTTTTATAGTCATTAAGACCCTTTCTCCCTTTCTTATGTCAAGACTTTAGAATGGAGGGAGGATGTATCAAGGAAGCGTAGCAGTCAGGGGGCAGAAGTTTTATGCCAGGAGCACTGAGAAATAATGTTAGTGATGGATAAAAGGCACCCCTCAAATTTCAGGTAGACATCCCCCTAAATCAAGTTCAGACATTAGTGAACAGGCAACAGAAATGGTGGCTTGTGAGCAATGCAAAAATGTGGGCAAAGCATTGTTTGAAGATTAACTGGAAGACTGGATTTACTGGAGGAGGTGAGAGAATGGTAATGGGAGGGATCCTGGATAGTGTTAGTGATAGAGAGAGACTTGAATGAAAAATATGGTAAAATAAAAGTTGAATGTCCTGGGGATGGTAGGTGAAGAGGGAAAAAAACTCCAAGATGCTTTTTAAGCTTTTCTTTTTAAATTGAATGAATAAATGTAATGATGAAAACAAGGAGATTCAGAAGGAAAGCTGGCTCTGGAGAAGAGATGTACTCAATTTTGATTAGAAATTGTACTCAATAGACTTGGTCTATTGGCCATCCTGGTAGATAATCTGCACAGGCTGGATGGAGACAAACAGAGGGCTAAGACGCAAACCCTGGAGAATATCAAAGACATAGAACCAGCGCAGAATAGCAGGTTATCTGTAACTAAAAGAGAAGTTCAGTGCCATTGAAGCCATAGAAGAAAAGCATTTCCCCAAGAAAGAAGTGGTCAGCAGAGGGGAATGATGAAGAGAGGCCAAGAGAATGAAGATTAAGAATTAGAATTGCAATTGAGGATTAGACTATCAATATCATTGAGTGGAAATGGTACCGTCAGATGTTAGGAGTGAGAGGTAATGAGAAAAATGAATCGCCTTAAGAGCTTAGTAAGTAATGAGGAAGCCGTGGTTATGACCTCTGTACTCAGGGGCCACTGGGCATACATGTTTGACCCAAAGTTATTAATCTGTTGACAGGGGCATTAGGCAAAGAGGGAGGCAAGGGAAGGATCTGATCTAGGGGGTAAATGAGCCTTTCTACAGTCTTTCCTAACTAATACTACTGACTTTATCTTTGCATGAGGTAGCTCTTTCCTCTCATTTTCCATGCTCTCATACAATCAATCCACCAAGGCCCCCAGGAATAGCCTTTATAATCTGCTTTCTCTATTATTAGATTTACCTTTATCATTCAGAAAAGTAGCTGTTACTTATACAATCCCTACAATAAGATTCTAAAGTTTCTTTTTGTTGTATTCATTCATTCTTTATTTTAACAAATTGTCACAGAATTCCTATAAATGCCCTGTCCCAGAAACTTAAGATGTAATGGGGAATAAGACAGAAAACGTCTCTTCTTTCATAGACCTGATCTTATAGTGGGATAAAAGATCTTAAGCATACGGTACAATGTAAGTGCCTAAGTAATAAGCTTTGGGGACTAGGGAGGTAGTTTAATTTAGGTGATATGAGAAGGTTTTTCAAAGAGGCAGTATTTGAGCCTTCTTGGATGAGATGGGGGAGGTTTAACTGTGAAGATCTAGGGAGGGAAGGTGTGGAGGTTGGGAAAGGACTGCAAGGGAAGGAGCATAGCTGCCATGCTCTAGGTGCTGAAGGACAGCTGGGGTGGCTCAAGCATAGCAACCTAGATGCAGATAGATGAGAAACCTGTTTCTGAGAAGTAGGCAGGGACCACAGCCTCAGGAGTCTGAACTTCAAGCGCAACAGGAAGCCCTTAGAGGGTTTTGAGAAATGAAATGACATGGTCTATTTGCATTTGTAGAAGGTGACAGTGTCCACTGTAGATTAGTGGAGAGGAGTAGTGGTGAGCTTGATGTTAGACTGTCTCAGTAGATGGCTTTACGGCATATGATACAGGCTGGAAAGAGACAAGCAGTGGGCTAGGAGGCAAACCTTGGAGAATGTCAAGGATGCAAATTCCGCACAGAGGAGCAAGTTATCTATAGCTAGATAGATGTGGCATGTCTAAAAGGAGGATGGTGTGGTTGCTGTAGTCGCCATGGAGGGATGAATCTGGTGAAGCTGGGGATAAGAGGAGAACTAGGGAGGATAACTGGGGACAAGAGGAGAACCAGGGAGGCTGTTGTGATCAGGGTGAGGGGAGAAAGATGTGGAGGGGAAGTGAGGTGGACAGATTTGAGACCTATTTTGCAGGTAGAGTCCATGGGACTAGCAGAGGGTTTGGAGGGAGGGCATCAGTAAGGACGTTAGAGTGTTTTATTTTAGCAAATTGATTGGATAGTTGCATCTAATGCTACTAAGGTGTGGAAAACCCCATGATAAATGCTCTTAACAGTGTGACTTTTTTTTTTTTTTGAGACAGAGCCTCAAGCTGTCACCCTGGATAGAGTGCTGTGGCATCACAGCTCACAGCCCGCCACAACGCCTGGCCATTTTTTGGTTGCAGCCATCATTGTTGTTTGGCGGACCCAGGCTGGATTCAAACCCGCTAGCTCAGGTATACATGGCTGACACCTTAGCCACTTGAGCCGCAGGAGCTGAGCCAACAGCATGACTTTTGTGCTCCCCCAACCAGAAAAGGCCCGTTGTTTCCAGAAAATCAACCAGGATATTTGAAATTAAAAGCATAAGGAAAAAAACTAACAAAACAATGTTAAAAATAGGTAAAATTAAAAAAAAAATTAAGGCAGCACCTGTGGCTCAGTGAGTAGGGCGCTGGCCCATATGCAGGAGGTGGTGGGTTCAAACCCAGCCCTGGCCAAAAAAAAAAAAAAAAAAAAACCTGCAAAAAATAAAAAAAAATTAACATCAATGGGTGCTAGGCATAAGGAGGTTACATTATCATCCCAACAGTTGTAAATATGTAAAAATATGTATAATAAAATGGTTTTAAAAATGGAATGGCATGGAATCTTTCATTTAAGTAATTATCAATTAGAGAAACAGAAGTCTTTCCCTCATCTTTGAAATAAATACCTGCAAAGAAGACTGCTTGAAATACTAGAAAGGTCCCTCCTTCAGCCCAGTAAGGCATCGTCAAGGGTGAACTGCAGCTGAGGCTTAACAAGTTCACACACTGCACCCCAGAGCATGTCTGGAAGGAAGAAAAATTAATAGCAGGGGAATTAAATGGCTACCAATTTGACAGCACCCATTCCTAATACATTTATTGATTTTAGGTTCCAGTTTAGTGCTTGAGCTGTCTCTATCCATCAAACTTTCCACAAAAGGGCATAGATCATTCTCGAGGGGGGAAAGTGGCTCAACTGCAGGGGCTGAAGTTGGAAATGTGTAGACTCTGGGTTCCAATCTACCCTGCATGCAGATCCACATGGGGCCGTGAGCAGCAATCTGTTCACTGCTTTACTGTCCTTGATAAAGATAAAGATAATCATAAAGGGAGTGCCTAGCAGTGTATTTACACAGAAGATGGACATTAAGCCACAAAGTCAAGGGACAAAAAACGAGACTCTACAACTAGCGCTGAAAACATACACACACACTGGAACAGTCTTCCTACTCATCACATGACTTTGCATCTCGAAGGAGACTTGAGAGTGGGTGGGTGAGAATTGCAAGAGTGTATGCCTCTTGAAAAACATTAAGGATTCCTCGGGTGGGTTCAGAATACTCTGTGCATTAGGATGAACAAAGAACTTTCTCATGTCCTTCTTCTACTAAAGTTGTTTGCCTTGTGAAACGTTCTAACAGGGAGAGGATTCAGGAAATTATAACTTTAAGAGGTGATCTAAAGGATTTTAAAAAGTGATTTAAAATGCAGTATAAAACAAATACTGCCATTTTTGAGGGATAGAGGTGGTAATTAAAGTAGTCAATGTAGCTAAGGGGTAGGTAATTACTGTAGAGTCATAATTGTCAGCTAGGAAATAGTTCTAGTTTGGTTTATCTCAGTAGGCTACACACATCCCCAGGAAGTTATGAAAAGTTATGAAATCACACACGCTGTGATGTACCACCCTGATCCTGTTGCAATATGCCTTGATATCTCACTAGGAACATCTCTTATCTTCAGTGAACAAGATTTTGTCTTGGGGAAAGTATTTGGCAATTTCTATGGCTCTTAAAAATGTTCATACTCATACTCTTTGACCGGTAATTCAGGAAACTGAATTACACAGCAAAAATTTAAATAGGAGAACAGTTAATGGAACATTGCTTACAGGAACCGCCCCCCCAAACCGGAACATTTTTTGAAAATTTTCTAATAGAATATGAGTTCTGGAAAAAGTTACAGTATACACTCATGATGATATGTAGTCACTAAAAATATTCAGTGAACACAGTTAATGATTAATGATACAGGAAATTGTTCCTGTTATAATTATAATATTAAGAAAAAAAGCAAGACATGAAAGTGTACACACATATATAAATGTATTGTGTTGCCCAATTATTTAAAAATACTTGTGTCTATTATATGCACAGATGATATACATGTATCTACAATGTACATTATATGTCTATTTTATATGTGTTCATAGAATACATATGTTTGTATACACATATACACAAATGAAAGAAAATTTTATTTGTACATTTATGTAAAGCTAACTTGTTTTATTAATATAATATATATTTTATATGTTTTAGGTTGTACAATTATTTCATAAATGTAATGTATTTGTAATATAATTTATAATGTTTTACACGTATATGAATAACCTGGGCTGATAAATTTATGGCTAGATTTTTCTCTATGTTATAACTTTTTAAGAATGAATATGTGTTACTTTTTTTTTTGAGCATGTGTTACTTTTATGATAAAATTTTATTATTAATTTTTAAAACACTCCCATGACAAGAAATGTTGTAAAGTCCAGCTTTGGGTACAAGCACCTCCACTGTGTCCCTCCATGCACAGGTATATATGTTTCATGCCAGAATTTAGAAAGACTGCTTGGAAAACCATCTCTGCAAAGCCAGTTCCATTTGCTCAAGGAGAATATTCCTTGTTTATACTGCAGGCAAAACAACTAGATTTTAGTTTTTTTTTTCTTTTAAACCTCAGGTCTATTGTGAAAATGAGCCATCTGTGGCCGCTGTGGTGTTTTTCTCAGTCTAATAGCACCTTTCATACTGAACTCGTGGGCTTTTCCAGGGGCTTCTGACAGCTGCAGAATGATTATGTACATTCCATATATGTGTGTATAAGCTGGTATCAGGTTGTGTACCGGGAAATCGTGTGTGTGTGTGTACTATGGGGAATACAAAATGAGCGTAATGTAGGCCCCATGCTTTGGCTTGCAGAAGGCCCCATGGAAGACCACCTCTGTTAACTGAATCTAGGTTTTGGTAACACCGTCATAACTGCATCATTTCAGGATCGGGAGGAAGGTTTCCCCATCTGCATTTTGTCCCATCAACATATTCAGGAACCTACTGTTTGCATGTCAATCCACCATATTTCTATGCTACCACATTCAAAAGTTTCCTCAGGAATCTTTTTATTTTAGTAACCAAAAATAATGAATGAATTCAGTTAAGGTAATTTCTTCCTCCAGGTGTCTGGAAAGCCAGCCTGTCCCCTGACCTGCTAGCATTGCTGATGAGCAAAGCGGTTCCCCTGCTCAGGGGAGGAGGCAGGGAGCCCATCATCCTTATAATCCAGGGATGGGTACATGGGTATACCCTCAATATTTTAAGCAGCCCAGTGATTATCAGTTCCTCCCATCTGGGAAAGCAACTATTTGCCATCACTGGTGTTATTTCATTTCCATCACATCTTCATGGTTCCCCTGCTTACACTTGGTCCTTCTAAAAATTATGAGGGGAGGTTTGCCACATGCTGCTAACTATAGCAGGAAAGAAACTTGATGGAAAGTTTGTGGCCAAACACGTTATAGACTTTGTTCCACATAGCCCAGGACTTGTGCCTGCTAGAGACATTTTCCTGATGCTCTTTTTCCTTGCTCCCCTGTAACTTTAGAGTTTTGAATTTGGCAGCCTTCCCTTTAATGGAAGAAAGCTGGAAGTACCTCCTGCTATTAATAGTTTTCCTTGGCTCATCAGTATCACTCCGTACATCTCCAGCAGTTGAGACTGTGGATCCTGGAGCAATTTGGATCCTCTCCCTCTGGGGCAGCTGGAGAAACCCACAAGGTAGTCTAAAGCAAAACCCAAACCTCCTTGAGTAGCTTGGCACTTCCACTTAACAGTGAAAAAAAATCTCGACAGTCCACACAAGTATCCCTTCTGGGCCTTCTTTGTTTAAACTTAATATTTCCTGTATTAAATCTTATAACAATCCTCATGAAGAAGGCTGAATGCTAAAGAATTCAGAATCAATTAAGACTCCACCAGGAAATCAAAACCTTCTGTTGAGCCGTAAAATGCTCTGGGATGAATTGGTGTCACCTGATAATATTGCACCAGCGATGTATTGTAAAGCCCGATACTCAAGGCCAAGTGTCTCTTTCCACAAAAGCGACAATCCCCTCACCATGTGAAGTATATCAGTGCTAGAAGAATAGAAATAATGAATGATTATACAGCCCCTTAAATGATGTTTCTTTTTCCCATTAATATTGGTAGCAAAGATTCTTCATTCTTGTGACCACTTTCACTGCTCTTAGAAAAAGATTCTATAGTGACAATGAGAAGGCAGGACTGCTCTGTGGTCGGTCTTGAGTGTCTAATAGCAGGATTCTTCTTCTTTCTTTCTTTTCTTTAAGTGTAATTCCAAGATTAGTAACTATAGATAAAAGTAAGGCAGGATCTCAGACAGTGAGAACCAGAGGAACTCACAGTGGCGGAACACGAGGTCAAGGTCTTGATGGGCAGTCACAATACCTAGCTCCCAGGTAACGGAAAAACATTTTACCTTTAGACCAATGGGTTAGCAGAGCTGGGAAATTTTCACACACACACACACAAACAACTGTATCATCAGAATTCCTCATAAACCATAAACGTTATGCTAAAAAGACAATGACCCAGTATACATGTATTTCCTCATCTTAGAAAGTTCCAGAAAAGACAATTTGAGGGACAGTGAAATGAGATAAATAACATAATTCTGAGTCTTCCCACATTTAAGAATTTGGATAAATGAACAGATGATGCCATGAAAAAATGCATTCTTATTTCAAGAAGCACAGTTAAATCCCTTTATCAATATTAAATGTGGTTTTGGTGTTCTTTTTTATGTTTGAAAATGGAACCTCCAGGTTCTTCCCACGTGTCGAACCACAAAGTATGAGACATAGATGAACAGGTCAGGGGCGATGATTGCTAGACGCTTGTCCGAGTATGCTGTGCCAAGGACCTTTGTCAACCTAGGTTGACTGCTTTTAGATGGAATCTGCTTTTCCTATAATGGACCAGGCTTCATTTTTATTCCAACTTCTGGGAAAGACTATTGGGCTTATATGATCTTCTCCAGGCTTTATTAATGGGTCAGACATGTTGGGGACTAGCAGTTAATTTTAGAGGCATATAGGTGGTTAATTCCAAAGCCAGGTACGTGAAACTTTCTACGTGGTCAGTGTGCTGTGGATACCCAGAGAGCACTGCAGAAATGCCTACCTAGTCTCCACGCAGCATGCAAGCTGTTAGCAATCTTCTTTACATTACCTGAGGCCCACTCCATCACCCCTTTCACTTAATATGATAGATTGCAGGACGTAATACAGAAAAATGTAGTGTGTGTGGCATATAAACTCACAGTGCATATCGGATTTAATATATAATGCACAGAAGCCACTCTATAATACATAGCCAAAAAGGCTGCAAGCTGCTGTACTGACGCTGTGCCCAGTTCAGGAGAATAAGGCAGATTTCCACTGCCAGAAAAGAGCATAGTATTCAATTTCTCATCCAGTATGGAATATAAATAAAACATGGTGTACAGTAATACCAAACTGCAGGAAATGATTTCCCTTAGTACATAAACTTATAGCACCCCAGTCTTTGCTTCAAGTTGAATTTTCCCAGTTCTCCCAGATAGCAATAGGGAATTATATGACCTTCTACGGCAAGAACTTCCCACTTAACAGATTCCAGGGCTCCGCTGGGCCTTACGCTAATGGACAGCCATTAACCATCTCGGAGCTCCCTAGAATTCCCTGGAGCTTTGCAATCTGAGTTCCTGGATGTCTCCAGAGTCAGAAATTGACAGGCAGCTGTCAGTCAACTGAAAATTTCTTAAAGCTGTACCCTGTAGCAAATAAAAGTGCTCAGTGTTTATAATGAGAAAAGATTATTGTGCCAACATAAATATGATTTAATAAAAACATTAACCAGCAGACGTAGTCTTCGAGTCTAGTTATCTACATAGAAATGCACATGTAATCTACCTTTCCTGTTATTACAGAGAGCAATTGATTAATCGTGCTTTGTTGTTTTTGAGGATAGGCTATCCAGCTTTTGTAACTGTACTTTAAAATAGGGATCTCTCAGCTATAGAATGCCTCAACTTCTCTGAAAGTTGGTGAAAATTAGACAACCAAAGAAAAAATATATATATTCTAAAGTAGATTTTAAAATATATCAACATTGCTTCCATAAGCTTATGTGGTCTAAGGAGACAAAAAGAAAACTAATATCAGAAACTTTTTGAGATTAGTTTTATCTTTTTTTCTCTCCAGTATTGTAGGTAACTTGTATTTCTGTTTACTTCATTCAATCCACAATAAATGTGGTTGGTAAACTTAGGCCTATACCACATGATCCATTGGTTAAAGTTTGGGTACTAATGAGGAGTGAGAATATAGCAATTTGTTTAAGAAGAAATAGACAGCAGTGCTTTCCTTAGGGCTTATGCAAAGGGACAAGTCAATCATTCCCAGCTCTCAAGCTAATTCAAACCTAGTTGTTAAGTCTGGTTCAGAGGGAATTTTAAGCTACTGCTATAACTCTTTAATCTAGGTGATTAGAATACAATGTCTTTCACCTTTCATATCACAAACCTTTTGTCATTCCTGACTCTAAAATATAGGAAATAAATATTGACTGGGAAGAAAGGAATTAACAACTGTCTTCTTAAATCTGGGACTTTCACTGACAGAGCAGATAAAGGGCATCAATGGGTCCTGAACTCCTGATCGTTATTTCGACTTGTTGCCAATAACAACAGGCAACGGTCCTGCTCAATTAAAGTCGTGGCCTTTTTATGATCAATTAGGAAAGTCTCAATGTTTCTCCTTTTTAAATTTTGAAATAATTTCAGACTTAGACAATGTTGCAAGACTAGTGCAAAGAATTCCTGAATATCCTTCACCCAAATTATGTTAATTTTTTCCCACATTTGCTTTATGATTCTCTCCTCATCTGTGTTATTATTATTATTATTTGACACATGCATATTATTTCTTCTAATTCATTTGAAAGTAAGTTGCAGACGTGAAGGGCCTTTACTCTTTAATACTTGTATGTGCATAAAGAACAAGTACATTCCCTGACATAACCACAGTAAAATGATCAAAATCAAGAAATTAATATTAATAAGATGCTATTTTCTGATTTATAGGCATTGTTCAAGTTTTTCCAATTGATCTCATAAAAAGATCTTTGCAGAAAAGAGAGAAGGAAGTTCCAGATGAGAATGCAATCTGAGATCACACATTGCATTTCATTATTATGTCTCTTTAATTTCTTTCACTCCAGAACACTTGCTTACCCTTCATCTGTCCTGACCTTGTTGTCACTTTTGCACAATGTCCCTTTTCTGGGCTTTCCCAAGATTTCCCCATCATCAGCCAAATGCCTCTTAAATGCAATTCTCAAAGAAAAGATTTGAAAGATGTTGCTATTTTTCTAAGAGCATGAGATATTTGCAGGATTTAGTACTGCAACCAAAGCATGACCAGATCCAGCCACAAGATAGAAACAGGATCCAGCCACAAGATAGAAACAGGATCGCCCATGGAATTATCTTCATAATTGGGTCTGAAATAGCTCCTGCCACATATTCCCTCACCGTCAAAGTACTACGCTGCCTTTAGTATTCTGTCAAGACAATAAATGTTACAGAGACAGCTTCTGAACATGGGTACCTGAACTTAGAATTTGGGATGGAAATGCATAACTCACAAATGAAGGGCATTGAATACGTGCTTTTGGTTTCTTGAATCACCTTTTATTATCTTAAGACTGAAAAGTTAATAACCCAGTGTGTAATCATGCCATTATCAGTTTACATCGTAGCAAAGCCCATTCAAATGATGATTACATATGTTAATGAGTGTCGTTATAATGCACTACACAGTACATTACCTTCAATAAATATAATTGTTTATGTACTTTAATGAGGGTATATAATGCCCCAAAACTAATGGTATTGACTGAATTGTGATTTATTGCTCTACAACTTTGCCATTAGGAAAGGAAATCTTACAAAACCTTTTATGTTTACCTAACTTTCTTTCACCTCCTAAAAGCTGCCACTCATGTCTCCCTCCCCCTGTTACAAGAAGAAAATAACTCCAAGACGCTTCCACAATGTTCCCTGTCAATGCTTTTCTCAACCTGAAGAAGCAGGAGGTGGGTTCATTTAAAGAGTTTAATGAAGATCATTATGTTTACCCCTTAGTAAGGTTTAATGCATTATCTGGCAACAAAACTGATGCCACGTCAGAATTTTGGCTCCAAATCAAATAACAAGGAATGAAACATTTTTTGTTAAACTACACGTTAGGAATGGAAAATAAGGCCAAGGACAGCACATGGTCCAGGGTCCTGCATCAGGTTGGGAAGAGATGGAGCATGTTCAAGTTGTCTGTGACCTGCAGCTGGGGACAAAGAGCAGGGTGGCTGGAAGCTGCATAGTTAATTCTAATTCTTTAGAACCTTTTTTGAAGGTAAAATTTAGTCTCAGCTTGACAATGAAGCCAGAAAAATTCTCATATTGATAACAAATTTAAAAAACTAAGTTCTTGTGCATGATAGATGCTTTGATTTTTACATTAATAGACATACTAAAAGACTAAAGTCTCCAAATGGGTTTCCTACTACTATATATTTTGGGTTTCAGAGTCTTTGTGTTTGTAAGCAGAGGGTCATGCCACAGCTAATGTCTTCTACAAAAATTTCATTAATTATATTTCTAGGAATTACTTACTGGCTAAGATGTCCAAACACTAAAGTCTACAGACACTGCTCTTATGCTGAACCTGAACCAAAACCCACTTGTGCCAGTCATAACAATAATTCCTTCTCCTTCACCCAAGGAACACGGTCTCATTTGAAGTATTATCTGGTCTCTGGTTTTAGTGTGCGTATTAACCAGCTGATTTCCAGCTTATCTACCCACGGAGAGTGCATCTGGACAGTAATTGAGGGTGATCCATTGGTTTCTGTTATCCCATTCTTCAGCCTATGGATGACACAGTTCCTGATGAAAAGCAATCTTGCAGGAGCAACTTTCCCCCAAATCCCTGGAAATAAAGTTCCATGCATGCAAATTTGCATATAAGGTCTCCTGTTTTATTTTTCTATTTCCACAGCATACTATCTGAAAGGATTTCAGGAGTCTTTATGAATAAATAAAACTATGCCACTTAAAGAAGAAGATTAATTCATCTAGATACTCTAAATGCCAGGTAGAAATGACAACAGGGGATCTGTACTGGCATCTTAAAAGGACTTTTTGAACAACAGCGGTTTCTTAAAGCAGATTCCCTGGATGGAAGGTAATCACTTGAGAAAGTTTTCAGGGTTTACAACGGTGTTCCAAGTAGTTTGAAAGTCAGTAGTTTTGAAAAAAAAA
Organism: Perodicticus potto; assembly: GCA_963574655.1. Taxonomy (NCBI): domain Eukaryota; kingdom Metazoa; phylum Chordata; class Mammalia; order Primates; family Lorisidae; genus Perodicticus; species Perodicticus potto. The sequence continues at coordinate 22,981 of CAUYRH010178421.1, forward strand.
TTGACATTGAGATGCAATTTGTGGTAAGATCTAATTAATTTTTTTGCTCCTAAGAATAATTTATTATTTACACTTCATATTATATATGTATTTTAGCTTCATTAGTCTGCAATGCTGGAAAAAATTATACCTTCAAGTCCTATTTATCAAATTAATGGTGCAATTTCATAGTGACACATTCCACATTCATTAAACCAAGTACAGTAAAAATGCATTTAAATTAGATTAGTGTGATGTAATAAAGATTCCAGTGTATGGGGGTGATATTTTAGCTGAAGAGAAACACCCAAATCACGTTGAAAGCAACTTCGGGATAATGCTTCAAAATTGATTTTGGCACTGATTTAAGTGAAAGAATAAATGATGATGACTCCTCTAACTGCCTCTGCTTAGCTACTGTTGTGCTTTACCATGATAAGGGAAAAAAAGCTCAAAGACATAGCAGAATTATCTGGCAGAGTGCTCAAACTCTGCCCAGCCAAAAACAATGATAGAAACTTCTCCAAAGCTTCTGAACTGTGACAGATTTGCATATGGTACAAATAAACACTGTACTCATCGTCATAATTATATATGTGGATGATTAAAAGTGCCGTGTAACCAACCACCAAGAAGTAGGTTACTATGCATCATACACTTGCAAAATAGAAGAGGTTAACGTAACTTGTAACCTATTATATCTCTCAAGGAAGGCATGTTACTTTTTTTTTTTTATATATATACATTTCCATGTTAAATGTAGTAGCGCCCACATTTAGGGAGGTTCCATTTTAAATACCCATAATACAAACATTTAAGTAATAATATTCTTTTAAAAATGTGTTCATTTATATAGATTTGTAAATGGCCTTTGTCCTGAGTCTAAATAGCACCTGGTGCAAATTAATGCTTAATACATAATCTCAAGATAATGGGGATTCCTGAAGATTAAGCAAAAAAAGGTATGTGAACAGAATGAGGAAGTATGTAGATAAACAGTAGTCAACTTGGAAGCATAGAACACTAAATCTTTAGCAAAATAATTTCCTGCAACGTTCATCAAAATTAGGATGTTCCACTGGGCACTAATTTTTATGGAAAAAGTATATATATTCTTTGTACCTGTTATTTAACTCTTTACATCAACTCAAACACATTGAGCTATTTAAAATAGAGATGGCTTCCTATGGAAAGCTTCAGTGGTAGCCCAATTGTCTTCTTTGCTCTTCCAGGCAGGATGCATCCAGGTTGCCTTAAAATGAAATGAGACCCTGGGACAGCTTTTAAACCTGGATTCAGATTCATTTCTGTTTCCTCTGTGTCCTTTTCCATGCCTGGGACAGATAATATTATGTCTCCCTACTATGTGTTTTGCTCAGATTTATTTACTCAGAAGACATTATTGACTGACATAGCATAGAAAGAAGAAATTTAGTGAAAAGGAAGTGAGGACTTGGCTCTTTGTTTCTTGGCTCTTTTTCTTCTGTTTAAATCCTTTTTTAAAAAACATGGAAGAAATGACAGTGATTGATCTCAGATTATTGAAAAATATTATTTCCCATTTCTGTTTTTTCATCAAGCTTTAAGATTCAGTACTAGTTCTGTGTGGACATGATTGCTATGAAAACTGTATTAAAAGGACACTGATAAATGGGAGATGAAGACATTCAAAGTAAAACAAAAGGTGGTAAAACAAAACCTCAAGGTCTAAAATCAAAGTAGTTCACAAGAAGACTGCAAGAACATATGTTTTCTAATTTTATGAAGGTGCATGCTTTTATACAACAAATTCCCTAGGTAAAGTGAAGAAGTTAGTTGTTGGCCCAGCACACAGCTATAGTCCTTCTGTTCTTACTCTCTTGGCATTCTTTCTTTGTCTGTTGCCTGCTAGGATCCAAAGTACTTAGGGAATTAAAGCTGTTTTTTCTCTACCACAGCCTGCCCTCCATTCTAGGACAATAGCATAGGAAGGAGCTGGCAAAGTTCTATAGAAAGCACAAAGGTCATTTATGCAGGCTGGATTTTAATTTAATGTTCAAAGTACATAAAAATTTACTATTGTAACTATTCTAATGAGGCTTGAACTCTCCCTTTGGTTCTGGGGGAAAAATGTTCTGGCAGTTTTGCCCCAGTGAAAAGTGAGAACAGGTATTTAAAATAACTAACACATTAGCTTTGGAATTTTTAAGATGCCTTTACTCTGATACTAAATAAATGACCAATTCCCTCATTTAAGTAAAGGCAGATGCTGCTCATTTGCCCCATGTGATCATTATGGAAAAAAATATTTAAATGATTCAAAAGTACTTTATAAATGCAAAGTGCTAGAAAATGCCAATTAATGTCAATGAAGTTTCAGCTATAGAAAGAAAAACACTGCTGGAAGACATAAAGAAACATAATATTCCTCAAAATGGTAGGGTAAGGATTAAAAAATGTTTATAGCCAGAAGCTAAAAATTTTCTTTCAGGAAAAGTAAAAGAAAAATTATAGACCTGCTACTTTTAGTTTCTGCTTAGGGTTGAGAATTGAAAAGAGTGTTATTCATACCCCAACAACAAAAAGTTGGACAAACCTTAAGTTCACAGCTTTTTGAACTCATGAGAGAGGTGAGGACACTTGCAACCAACTAGCCCCAAACCTAAAGAGATACATGTGCATTTGGGAAAGACAGAACTTGAGCACTTGCTTACCTGAGGCAGATACAGCCAGACACAAAGAAGAAATTTCATCTATAATGGTTAATGAATTGGTAAAGACTAAGTATGAACTCATGAGATAGTATGTAGCTTGTTAAGGCCACAGACAGAGGAAGAGTTTCCACTTTTAGGCACTATGGACTGCAAAGAAAAAAAATAAGAAATTAGAGACAGTCAGATAGTCCCAAGAAACCATCCTCTGTGGTGCAAGTCTGAAGGAAAGGGACACCAGAAATTATGTGAAGAAACAACACAGAAGCCAGAAAATGGCAGGAAGAAAGAAAACATATATTTTCCCCCTTACAGCACTTGAAAGAACCCATTAGCTCATGGAGGTGTATAGAAAATTACCACCTTCTTCTGAGGGAGGGACCAAACTGCAGCCAGGAGAGGAGCCAGAACACTGAGAAAGCCACACTTCTGAGACTGAGACCCAGGGACAAAGTGCTTTCTTAAGACTGCACTTAGTTAGCAATAGAGAGAAGACCCACTCTGTTGCCCACCATCAGGCTAAAATGTTTTGAGTACTGTTGGCAATGAAGTACTGCTAGGACTGTGTAGAGTCATATCTTCTATGAAGCACAGCACAAAAAACAAACAAACAAAACAGATCTGAGGATAAAGTACACTATTGATAAATCTCTAAGAAAACTATCTCCACCCTAAATGCAAAGTACCAATAAAGAGTTTGAAGCCTGTGGTGTGCTGAGTGTAATTAAAGCAATACTGAACACCCAAGCAAACTCAATTCCTAACTATTTTGACTCAAACTCTCACACTAATAGCCTCACTGAACAAAAGTCAGCCTGTCTTTATGCAAAAAATATTATTTTCACCACCTAAATACTTATTGCCCTGCATAAGATATGAGGGTTTTAACAAAAACTTAAGAACTCTTACATGTGAAAAGGTAAAAATAAAAAGAAAATAAGGTATTACCATAACACAAAGCAATCAATAGAACGAGGCTCAAATGTGATGTAAAAGTTAGAACTATAAGACCAGGAATTTTAAGTAACTATAATAAATATTGTAAAGGCCACAGTAGAAAATATTTTGAAAAATGAAAGATCTGGTGGGAATTTCAGCAGAGAGATGGAAACTATAAGAAAGAATCAAATAGAAACCTTGGAAATTTAAAAATACAGTGGCAGAGATTAAGAATGACTTTGAGGGTGGACCTGTGGCTCAAAGGAGTAGGGCAGTGGCCTCATATGCTGGAGGTGGTGGGTTCAAACCCAGCCCTGGCCAAAAACTGCAAAAAAAAAAAAAAAAGGATTAAAAAAAAAGAATGACTTTGATAGGCTTATTAGTAGATTCACATAGCCAAGGAAAGAATGAACTTGAGGATAAGTCAATAAAAATGATACAAATTCAAAAACAAAAAGAAAAAAAAAAGAGCAATTGCTGAGAATCTTCCAAAATTAATGGCAGAAAACAAACCACATATATAAAAATCTCAAAAAAAGTAGAACTTAAATAATGATACACCTAGATATTTTATATCTAAACTTTAAATAAACAACATACAAAAAGAAAACTTTGAAGGAAGCCAGGGGGGAAAAAGACACATAACATGAAAAGAATTAAAGATAAGAATTACAGCACACTTCTTGTCTGAGACTATGGAGTTCATCTGGCAATGGAGTGACATCTTTAAAGTACTGAAAAGAAAGAAATCTGGCAATCTAGAATTATATACTCAGAGAAATTATCTTTCAAAAATAAAGCAGACGTAAAGACTTCCTTAGGAATACAAAAACAGAGAATTTCCAGCAGACCCATACTACAAGCAAGAGTAAAATAAATTCTTTAGGCAAAAGGAATATGACACTAGGTAGTATTTTGGATCTACATGAAGAAATGAAGAGTGCTAGAAATGGACTAAATCAAGGTAATAATCAAATTCATTTTTACTAACTTTAATTAGTCTGCAAATTAACTTATTATTCAAAGCGCAAATAATAGGAATGGGTTTTGTGCTTATAGTATATCTAAAAGCAGATTACATACCAACATTGATAAAGCACAAAGTTTGGGAAGGAGGAATTGAGAATATAATATTTTGCTATTTTAAGTTCCATACACTAGTGTGAAGCATTATATTATTTAAAAGTAGACTCTGATTAAATTAATCGGACATGTCAATTGTAAACTCTAGAGCATTTTCTCAACATTTTTGGAATATAAACAATAAGTCAATAGTGGAAATCAAATGGAATAAATCTCAATTACAATAAGGTATAAAACGAGGAAAAAAGAAGGATCAAATGGAACAAAAATAAAAAAGATAATAAGGTGTTAGATTTTAATCCTAACATATCAATAATTACATTAAATGTCAACATTCTAAACACACCAACTGAAAGACAGAGATTGTTAGATAGATGTGAAACTAAGACGCAACTATATGCCTTTGGCAAGAAACTTACTTTAAATAAAAAAATATGGTTAAAAAGTGAAAGAATGCCAAAACATATAGCATGGCAACTCTATTCAAAAGAAAGATGTAGATGCTAAATAGTGGCAAATAAAATTGAGTTCAGATCCAGGAATACTATCAGGGACAAGTGAAGGCTAATACATCAAAATAAAAGGGTAAACTGCTCTGGAAGACATAAGAATTCACAACATAGCTTCAAAACATGCAAAGAAAAATTGATAGATGTAACTAGACTGAAAAATCAGTAAAGATAGAGAAGGCCTGAACAAATTGTTAAACAACTTGACCTGATATTTATACAACACTACATCACAGAAAAATTCATGTTCATTTCAACTGCACATGGAACATCCGCCATGGTAGACTACATTTTGAGTCATGAAACAAATTTTAACAAAGTGAAAGGAATGAAATTTATGCAAATTATATTTTGTGATCATAACTTATGAATAACCAATGGGTCAAAGAAGAAATCAAAAAGAAAATTAAAAAATATCTTGAGACAAATTTATGCAACATATGTAAACCTATGGAATGCAATAAAAAGTAGTTTTTACACCCTAAAGAAGAATCATACTCCTAGCCCAGCAAGCTTATAAGAAAAAGTAGTTCTAAGAGAGAAGTTATAACCAAAAATGACTACTTAAAAAAGGAAAAAAACCTCAAATAAAAAGCCTAATATGACTCAATGAGCTATAAAAAGAACAAATTAAACCCACAGTTAGCAGAAAGAAGGAAATAGTAAAGATCAGAAGAGAAATAAATTAGAGAACAAAAAAAAAAAAAAAGAACCCAGGAAAATCAATAAAACCAAGATTTGGTTCCTGGAAAAAATATACAAAATTGACAATGCCCCAGCTAGCCTAATTAAGAATAAAAGAGAAAAGACTTGAATAAAATCAGTAATGAAAGTGGAGACATTACAACAGATACCTTAGAAATTGAAAGGATCATAAGGAAGTATTTTGAGCATTTATGTGTCAACAAACTGGAAAACATAGAGAAAATGAATACATTCTTAGAAAAATGTAATCTACCAAGACTGAATCAGAAAGAAATAAAAAAGTTGGAGCAGGCCAATAACAAATAAACAGATTGAAGTCCAGCTGATTAAAAACTTTCCAACAAAGAAAATCCCAGGACCAGATGGCTTCATGGATGAATTCTATGAAACATTCAAAGAATTACTATCAATATGTTGCAAACTCTTCCAAAAAATAGAACTAGAAGGAATACTTCCAAACACATTTTATGAGGCTAGCATCACCTTGATAAATATGCCAGACAATTTACTGTAAGAAAAGAAAACTAGAAGCCAATACCTCTGATGAACTTTGATGCAAATGTCCTCAATAGAATACTAGCAAACTGAATGCAACAATGCACCAAAAAAAAAAAAAAAAAAAAAAAAAAAAACAATTATTAATAAGTGGGTATTATTAATGGCATTCAAGGCAAGTTTAAAATATGCAAAAAAAAAA
>CAUYRH010178423.1:0-16887 GCA_963574655.1 Perodicticus potto
GTACATTGGATACTTTTTCTTCCATTCTTGGGATACTTTGCTAAGAAGAATATTTTCCAGCTCCATCCATGTAAGCATGCAAGAGGTAAAGTCCCCATCTTTCTTTAAGGCTGCATAATATTCCATGGTGTACATATACTACAATTTATTAATCCTTCGTGGGTCGATGGGCACTTGGGCATTTTCTGTGCCTGGACCACTTTAAATAAAAACTTCCGATTGTTGTATCTTTCCATCAGCACTAAACCTTGAAATCTTATTCCTCTGTGTTTATTATTTGATATAGGCAAGGCTTACCCTTAAGCCTATGTCCTCTTTGAGTTTAGTCAGACAAATACATTTGACAACTTTCATACAAGTCCTATCTGGTTTCACCCTCTCCTGCTGTTAAGCCTTCACATATGTCACCAACTTTGACCAGAAAACCCTCCCAATTCCTTTTCGGAAACACACGCTCATCCCTTGATCACAGCCTATGACTCAGCCACACTTGCAGGCTCTTTCCAGACTCGGCCATCTGAGTGTACGACTACTTAAACCTCAGGGGTTATGCTGGATGCAACTTCTCTCTCCTCTAGATTACTTAAAGGCTTGTTTAATTATATTCCTTTTCTTCTTTTGGTTTTCTTTATTGGGATTTTATAGTGGAAAAGAATGGTGTCGGTATGATCTATGGTCCCATAAGTGTGAAAAGCTGAAAGCGTGGGCTTTCAGGAACTCTTTCCAGGGCTCTGAAAGGAGTTGTTTTTGATTCTGGTTGTTTGCATTTAGTTCACTTAACTTTTTCAAAATGCATTTGGAGGTAACATTTTACAAATTTTGAAATATTCTTGTTAGAATTGTAGGGCAGGTAAAGGCTGATCTCATTTTCTTACCAGAGTTTCTCTGGAAACTGCATCATCAGGGGAGGAGATCCTGAATTATAAGGGTTACATACTTTACTAAGGATTCCCACTTACCTTAGAGCGATTCCAAACAGAAAATAGGTGCTCAATAGAAAACACGACAACATGCTTTCACATTTATTTCTCACGGGAAATTCTCTTCAAAATGAAGGACCTACCCAAAGAGTTTCACCTTTCCTCTCTCCCATATCCTCAATGTATTCAATTAGCTGTCTCCTCCACTGGACAGTAGGCTCTGTGAAGGCAGACAGATTGTTTATGATTGCGGATTTTGTTGTGACAAATCTAGCTGTTAAACGGAAGATAGATGGAAGCTTCCTATTTCTCAAAGACTTTGGACCTCTGGACACTTTATTGACTCATACCAGGTATCAGAACTCCTCTCACTTTGTTCATAGAAATTTGAGTTTGCTATGAGCTGTGACGCCACGGCACTCTACCGAGGGTAAAAAGTGAGACTCTGTCTCAAAACAAACAAACAAGTAAACATCACTCTGACTCATTGCAGGAGTCTAAGTTCTTACATTAGGGGTTGAAGATTTGTGTGGTGTATTCCTCTGGCAAACACACAGTAGGGAGTTTGGATTTATTGTAAGTTGCTGGAAAGTCACTGCAGAGTTTCAACAATGGAGAGATAGGATGTGATTGATTTGTAAAAGTGATGATAGGGATACTGCTAAACATTTTACAGGCAGAGGGCAATCCCCACAGCTCAGACTCAGACGGCCTCAAATTTAGTAGTGTCAGGGCAAGAAACCCTGGTTCATAAATTCCCTGTTCAAGTATTTTCCCAGGTTCTGATACCCAGTCAAAATTCATGTGTGTCTGAAGAAAAAAGCAAACTGTGATCTTCGGTTAAAAATAACCACATGCTTGCTCTTAGCCACATCGTTACTGTTAGATTTATGTATACTATTACTCAGAGATTACAGGCATTTGGTATTTACAGATACTCTACAGTGTATTTAAAGTCTTCTTGAGTTGCACAATCTCATCGACTTCCCTCTTCTAGGGGTTACTCTTGCTGCTGCTGATGTACTGAGGGGGGAGGCTCGTGAGGACGTCGTTTATTTCTTTGCTTCGTGTATTTCCTTCACCTTGCTGACACTGGAATATCCCGGAGAGGTGCGTAACGCTCTCTCTGTCTCTCTTTCACTATCTTCATATGCTCTCTGTCTCTGCTCTCTTTTATCTCTCTCCATCTCTCTTGTTGTCTTTATCTCTCTTTATTTTTTTTTTTCTGTCTCTTTCTCTCCCTCCCTCTCTCTCTTTCTCCCATTTCTATCCCTATTCACATGTAAATCTGTGTATCATGTGTCTATATTTTTTATCTGGATTCTGCACCTTAATTACACAGTATTATAGTTTATTTAGTATTTGTTAGGACAGATTCCCCATCATTCTTTTTCATTTTGAGCTCTTTTCTTGGAGGTGGTCACATTTCTTATTGCAAGTAAACTTTAGAATCAACGTTTCAAGTGTCATTTCAAATAATTTGGAAAAAAAAGAAAATAATTGGGACTTTTGTCACAATCGCATTGAATCTATAGATATCAATTTGGCAAAAAATTGATATTTTTACCAGTGGACTCTGCCCATACACAAAGGAATAATGGACTGTATATTTTTAAAAGATGTTTTAAAAAATATTTAATAATTTTCTTTCACATTTCTTATCTGGATATTCTTAAATATATGCATACACAAAAATTTTAATTTATATTATAGATATTTTACTGCATCTAATTGGTTATTGTTGATTTATAGTAATACTCTTAGTTTGGCATACTTATCTTGTTATCTCAATTGCTCAGAAAACTTTCTCTTCAGTTCTAAGAATTACTCATTTATTCTATCTTTTATTTAATTATTTTACCTTTAACTAGAACTCTGCTCCGTCTATAGTGAGTGTATGCATCCACTGTGGACGATTAGAGTTACCACAGACTCTGCTACGCTTCAATTTCTTGCTTTATTTTAGGAGTCCTGCCCAGTTGGATCCACAGGAAGGAAATACTCCAGCCGAAAGATACTCTCTTGGAAATAGACTCAGCTGTTTTGTAGGTATTTCTTTTTTTTTTCCTGGTTTGAAATACTTTATTCCATTTTCCACCTAACACCAACAAAACATATTTCGACAATTTAGCACCCAAACTCAATTTCTTTCTTTCTTTTTTTTTTAATATTCCACTGGACATTTTTTTTTTTTGTATTTCTTTTTTATCGTCATGATCTCTCCATCATCTGCTTTGCGTCCCCATGTTCGTGGATTCGGAGTTTGCAATTTCTCCCTAAGGGTCCTCAGAGATGACCGGCTCACACACTGACGTCTTCCCACACCTATTGTGCATTGCAGTTTTCTCTGCCTTGGATTTTCCGTCAGTCTGATCCCATCTGCTTTTTATTTCCTCAAAATTTCCGGTCTACTGATTATACTTTTTCTTGTTTCCAGTGCCGTTAGGGATTTGTTCTTTCGGAAATACCTTTTTCATATTTTCACACAGGATTTGGGAAGGAGTAAGAAGTAAACGTATGTGTTTAGTCTGTCACCTTCAATGAAAAGCTTTGTAAGCTCCATATAGCATTTGCTATTACTTTATTAGGCCCTTGCTTAGTCTCTTTTCTACCAAACACATGCTTTTTTCCCCTCTTATTGTTGATGAATTAATAATATTAGTCAAGACTTAAAAAAATTGTTTAACAACGTGGTATGAATGCAGTGTTGGCTAGAAAGTTTTCTTTTAGTCACTTCTAAATCTTTAGACTCCTTACAATGTTTGAACTATGAACTTATTTGAACATTGAACTTTTTTTTTTTTCTTAAAAAATATGCTATGGTCTTTATAATAGCCCATTCAGAAAAGCCAGTCTGGAATTTAATCACCGAATCAACTGACGAAGGATTGGTATGTCACCCCTTGGATTGAGGGATAGTACTGGGAGAGATCTGTTGTCTTCTGCTTAGATACTCAAATGTGACATTAAGGGGTGTCATGAAAGGACCATTGAGTTTGTCATTTGGAGTCCTATCATTAGGTTTTGGTTTTGACACTCACTAACTGCAGGGCTTTGAACAAATCCTTTAGAACTCTGTAAACTCAGTTATCTCATCTGCAAAATGGCAATGATTATACTTGCTTTTGTCTATGTCATAGATTTTCTTTTGACAGGTAAGAGAATGAATGTGACGGTCCTTTACAAAACCAGAGTTAGGTAAATGTAGGTTAGTATTGACTATTCTTATATCTTACCAATAATTACCTTCAAACAGAGATTAGCTTTTAGAAATCAATAAGATTCTTGACCTCTTTAGAGATGATTCCTTGAATTCAAATATTTGTTATTAAAATGAGATTTTTATCAGAAAAAGACAAACACAGAATAAGAAGTTATTTGCTTAATAGAACAATTCATTACATCTGATGAAAAGTAGAGGTTTATTTTCATTAGTATTTCAAAATTATGCTTCCCAAAAGGAACCAATTTGGAGATGTTTTCATAGAAACATCTGGATAGCGGCTCAGAAATGTTTCAAATGTACTTGGTGTAAGTTTACTTAATTTAATTTGACTGGGCTAGTCTTTTCTCTAGAGTAGATATTTGGTACTCACCTTCCCGTGGTTAGTTCCTTACAACAACTAGTGTCACCTGAAGAGACTCATTCTTTTAATCAGAATGCCAAATCAAGCAGTCTGTGTGAGTCAGTTTTCAATTTGAGAATTCTGCCAGGAAGGGAAGTATAAAAGAAATAATTTTGAAGTCAGGCCATGAAAACGTAGGATTCATTTGTGCCTGGCTAGTTTGCCAGGGAAAATAACCTTGGGGTGTATTTATTGCAAAAGAAAATTAAGCATTCTAATGGATCAGGATTAAGTCTTTGGAAAAAGAGAAGGATTCATTAACAAAAAAATCCTTTTCTCCCATCCAACCTTCCTGTGACCTGAAGTTATGGAAACAGAATGCTCCAAAGAACAAAACCTGTTGAAAGTTTGTTTGTGGTGGTTGAAGGGGAATGGCATTCCATAGACGTGGAACAGAGTAAAAGCCCAAGACTGTCCTGTTTCCCAGTGACAGAAACTCTAGAACTTTAAAAACTGATTTTATTGGTCTAAACAGACTTCCTAATATAGCAAACTCTCTGGGATGATAAATAGATTGCACATGTACATATTCAAATGTGAGATAAACCAGATTAAGAATGTGAATTAATTTAAGACACTTAATGTGTTTTTGAGCATCACAAACTCCCAATGTGTTTTTGGTAATATAGTTGACCCTTAAACAACATGGGTTTGAACTTCATGGGCTCTTGTATACAGGAATCTTTTCAATAAATACAGTCAGTACAGTCGGCCCTCCCTATTGTCAGGTTCCGCATCTCCAACCAAATGTGATTGAAAATGTGTATTCACGGGATGTGAGACTTTGTTATATAGGGCTGACTTTTCCTGTCCATGAGTTCTGCAGGGCCAACTTTGGGATTTGGGTCTGGGTAGATTTTGGTATCCACAAGGGGTGCTAGAGCAAGTCCCTTACAGATAAGGGATGACTGTACTTTAAATGTATTGGTGAGAATATTTTAAAAGAAAAAAAGAGAGAAGGTAGGAGGATTACTTATTGACAACTTGGAAAGACTGCAGTAATCTTTCTTGACTTCCCTCTCCCCATTTGACTATAGCTCTGCCTTTGGTCTCTTTTAAAACATCTCTTAAATTAATTGAATGGACTCATTGTGTCCAATTTCTCTTTTCTCATTCTCTCTTAAATCTGCTTAAGGGGAACTAGCCTAGGCCAATTTGGTCATGCATGACTCTTATATTCTTTTTGGCAGATCATGGTAGCAGTCCAGAGAAGTGGATGGAGGCTTCCACTCCTTCACTATCTCACTACCAGGTTATAATGAAAGAAAATTGTGGAGCAAGTTCTGAAAACCTGTACAACTTTTGTTTATATCAAGCAGGCACAAAAGAGGTACAAAAATCTCAAACTTTTATCTTTTGAGTAAAAGACAGGACACAGCCTGCTTAAAAATGTCATTAAGGGAAGCACGACAGTATTTAGAGACACCAACCAGAAAACCAGCATCCCTTGAATTCAAAGCTGGACACAGGACTATTTAGAGATATTAGGGTATCACCATGAAGTGAGCAGGCTATAGGGAATGCCAGATTTTTATGTGATCTTCATGCAAAGTGGGGGTGAAACATTCTAGATTTTTATACGATCTTCATGAAAAGTGGGGGTGAAATATCTATTCTTACGACCATCACTAACTTCACCTATGAAAACCCACTTAAATATGTGTAATGACTGTAAGTGAGATCTCTGGTGTTAATCAGAGGTGAAAGTAACAGAAAAGATTTTAGTAGCTTTCTTTGTAGTGTGGATTTTATAGTTTTAATGAACTGGAATTATCTGGAGAACTTGTGAAAGCACCCAAAGTTTCTGATTCAGTAGGTATGGGTGGGGTCTGAGAAGTTGCGTTTCTAACAAGTTCCCAAGTAATGTCTCTGGTTTGAGATCTCTCTTCGAGAACATGATACTATGCTTATAAATCACTTCAGGTTCAATGTTTTTTCTTGTGTTAATCTGAGTAAATTTAGAAAATGGAATATTTTATCTATGTTTGAACTCTTAATTCATTGATTTTGAATTCTAATATTTTCTAATGTATGTATTTAAGATCATAATTGCCTTAAGTATCATCTTATCTGCATTATGTCAGTCTGATATGTTGTAGTTTTGTTGGCATTCAGTGATAAGCATTTATAATTTCCACTATGATTTTCATCTGCTTAATGAGTTATTTGAAATTATGGTTTTCTAGTTTCCAATCTTATTTTTTAAAGACATTATGTTGTGGATTTCTACAGTCTGTATGATATCCATTTTTAGTTTTATTTATTTTATTTTTTTGAGATGGAGTCTCACTATGTCACCCTTGGTTGAGTGCCCTGGCATCATAGCTCACAGCACCTCAAACTCTTAGGCTTAAGTGCTTCTCTTGCCTCAGCCTCCCAAGTAGCTGGGACCACAGGTGTGTGCCACAATGCCCGGTTATTTTTTTGTTGTAGTTGTCCTTGTTGTTTGGCAGATCCAGGATGGGTTTGAACCCTCCAGCCCCGGTGTATGTGGCCGGCACCCTAGCTGCTGAACTACAGGCGGGGTGCCTCAGTTTTGGTTTTAGATGAAACTTCCTTTGTGGTATAGGATATGGCTAATTAATAATATTTCCATGTGATCCTGGAAAGAATTTGTCTCCAGATGTCCTATTGTCTACTTAGGTCCTCTTCTGTCCATACTCAGGGATTCTAGACTGCTAGTTCTCAAAGATTAGCACAGATCCCTACCAGTGGAGCTCTTGTTAAAATACACATTTCTGGGTCTCACCATCAGAGTTGTGAATTCAGGAGGTCAGGTACAGTATAGGAATTTTACATTTTACAGTTTCCAGGTGATGCTGTTACTGTTGGCCTAGGGATCACACTTGTAGAATTGTTCATCTAATAACATCTCTTCTATTTCTCATGGCTTTTTGTCCAATACTCTCAATATCTGACTTTTTGTTATTCCTATATATTTGCAAGGGTTGTTTTGTCCAAGAACTGAACTCTGTTCTGCAACCTGACTCCTATGATTATTCTATTATTTTTTTCCAGACCTTGAGCTGTATGTAGCTCTACTGATCATCTCATCATGGGTCAGTGATTCTCAACCCTCATTTTAAAGCAGAAAATCCTGTGGAGGGTTTCAAGTATACACATGCCTGACCTTATCCCAGAGATTCTGGAGTATGGTTGGCTGTGTGTTCATTTTAAAATCTTTGTAGTTCATTCTAATGTATAGCCAGGATAAAAATCTACTGAATATATGTGTTAGCAGTCTGTAGGTGAGGATAATTTTATCGGTCTCACATGTTGTAAAAATTAAATGAGTTAATGCATGTAAAGTACTTAAGGTGGGCCTTGATGATGATAATGATGTTGTAGGTCTTCCCTGATCATCTTATATCCTTCTTTTAAACTCAGTGTTTATTGACTAAATTGCTTATTTAGTAATTTACTCATTAAGTAAGTCAGAATGATGTCTTTTCTTGTGTTAGTAATTATCTTTTGAACTATTTAAGTATTAGGCCCTTCTTTAGATGTTGAACTTCTTCACAAGGATAGAGGAAGCTGTCTGATAGATTCCTAAATGTCTCCATAAAGATTAAAAGTTCCTAACAACATCTAGCTCCTGTTTGTGGATAGAAGCGAGTTTGGTAGTGGTCATCAAGTGAAAAAAATCAAGAAATATGGTTAATAGTAGAACCAAGAACCTTTGACATTTTCCTAAGATGAAATCAACCTGAGTAATCATCTGTTTAGTGATTTGGACTTTGCAACAATGAAAGAACCAAAACATATTCTTACACACTCTGCAAACAAACACATTCAATAATATGTCTCATTTGTGGGAACACAAAAAAATTTTATTTCAGAAAAAACTTTTTTTTTGAGAAGTATCTTTTTGGCTACAATTGGAAAAATAACAACCAAATTGTTGAACATTGAAAAGGACTTTTGTGGTTATAGCTGGTAGGATTTGGCTAGAAGAGGGGAAAAGTATCAAGACACTATGGCTGCCAAGAACTAATGATTCTCATATTAATTGACATGTCTGGACTAAACTGTCTACAGAGACAGTGGTTAAAGTAACAAAGGGGTAATAATTATTTACTCCAAAGAATTACATGCCCAGTCTTGGCAGTCTTAAAATGAACAAAACATTCAATAGAGCTTTTAGATTTATATTTAAATTTATGTAGAATATGAAACATTAGCCATTAAATTTTTGATGAAGTGTTCAAGTGAGTAGGCCAAGAGCAGGTACAAAATTCAGGTGATACATTTTGAAAATTTAGGCCAGTCAGGGTTAATGCTCATCCCCTATTTATGGTCATAAATATATCGCCTGACCTTGCCTAACGTTAATTTTCTTCTCTATAATAAAAATGATAGGCTTTTTCAAGAGAGTGATCTATTGAAAACTTGCAGTGTCACCTTGAGTTAATGCCACTTTGGGCCTCAGTTTAATTGTTTACAAAATTGGAGTTGAATTCAATAACCTTCAAGGGGCATTTCCATCTTAAAACTTCCAACAGTGTGTAACATCATGGGCTTCCTCCTCTATCTTATTTCTTTGCAGGCTGTCTCTGTCTCCCCAGCCCTTGTTCAGTGCTCTATTGAAGTATCAATAATCTTCATGGAAGACATTGTGTTATGTATTTTTTCATACTATTCCATTTAGCTTTCCACATAGTTCTGTTGATATCCTTATTTCATGAATGAGGAAACTGATCCTGGAAGTTTTTTTTTTTTTTTGAGGCAGAGCCTCAAGTTGTTGCCCTGGGTAGAGTGCTGTAACATCACAGCTCACAGCAACCTCCAATTCCTGGGCTCTAGTGATTCTCATGCCTCTGCCTCCCAAGTAGCTGGGACTATAGGTGCCTGCCACAACGCCTGGCTGTGTTTTGGTTGCAGCTGTCATTGTTGTTTGGCGGCCTGGGCTGGATTCGAACCTGCCAGCTCAGGTGTACGTGGCTGGTGCCTTAGCCCGTTGAGCCACACGCGCTGAGTCTGAGGCTGGAAGTTCTATAACTTGTTCCCTACCACAGAACCAGTGAGTGGCAAAAAGGAGTTCACATCCAAGAGAGTCTAATTCCAAACCCATGCTCCCTCTACCCATAGTGCTGCTTTTCATCCTCTCTTTCATCTCTCTTCATTTCTCTACTGGATCACCTGTAGCATTCTTTTCTTCTCACATTGTTTGGCTGTGGAAGCAATAGTCACAGGGCTTTACATCCTCCTGTGGATGTAATTACTTCTGTTCTCACAGAAGTACAAATAGGATCTAGAGTCTAGAATTATGCACCCCTACCCCTGTGAACCTCCAGAATTCTTGCAGTCTCTGTGAGTCGTTTTTTCCTATTTGTTGTTGAGTTCTCCTTTTAAAGCTGTATTTTCAGCAATTTCATCATTTCTTTCTGAAATTCACCTTTTCCCTAAAACTTTGCCTGAATCTCATTCCTGTGTCCTTTATAAGTGTGTGTTGGCACCCTTTTGTTGATATTTACATTCCCTTGTTTTGTCTCTTGGTAAAAGCCTTTATCTTCTACTTGTTAATGTTTTCTATAACCTTTCCCCACATGCCAAGGTTACTGTTTTGCAGAAAATTCTCTATCATTCCATAGAAGAAGAACAAACTCATTCCTCTACTTTTGCTACTAAAATGGAAACAAACCCATTACACCCCACCCGCAAGTTGTGTGCTGTAGTAAAATATCAAGGCTGCCTTAAGTTCCCATTGCTATTATCCTTTTTGAATGCTCACTTGTTTATGAAGATACTTATGGTCCCTTATTTCCTTTACTAGATTTGAGGATGAAAACCAATTCTATCAGATGTCACTATGACCCGGCATCTGGCTTTGGTTAAAACAGTAAAGTTTGCTTATGAATAACTGAGAGAAAATAAAACTTCACCATGTCACTCATTTTCTTATACATTTTCCTACAATAATGCAATTGTACCATTACTAGCATACGTATAATCTCTCATAAGTAAAAGATGACTAATAAACTTAAATCAAGGTAAAATAGAGTCATCATTTACCATATGCAAGCAACTCCATCCATAAGACCTCAACTCTTATTAATCATTGTTTAATTTGGTGATGAATGCTTTTTGGAAAATTTATTTCCAAAAACAAAAGTTTTCTCCTTTTAAGGAGTTGTATGCTTCTTTCATTGATATTATATTATTCACTGTGTTTTCCTTTTTGTGTTGACTGCCAAGAAGCTTGGGGCCATGCATAGACTTCTGTCACAGTAACTTTATTATCCTTTGTACTTAGGATATTTGTTTCTTTATGCTCTTCTGGTTTTAATTTCTATTTCAACAGTATTATTTTATGCTCACTTTTAACAGAGACCTATCTCGAGTTCTGTCCCTCATTTTTTTCAAATAAGCAAGTAGTAGTAGTAGTACATAGGGTAAAATACAATTCATTTACAATATTTTGTTTAGAGTCACAAATTAAAATTTGCTTCTGGGTTCTACTTGTCTGGCAGTAATTTAGGACTTGATTTTACTTTGAATTAAAATACACACATGTGCACACACGTTGTATATATACATACATCAACCCTGTAAGTAAGTCTTTAATTTCTTCTCCTTTATCAGAAAGAAGGTAGTGGTTTTTCTGTCTGATTCTTTTAATTAGTCCTGGACTGCAGATTTCCGCAGAATCGAAGGGCTCAGGCTTGGTGCTTTCTTGCTTTACATCCTAATGACTAACATCTGAGGGTAGCAGGCATGGGGGTGGGTTTTAATAATTTCCTATGTTTGTCTTTTTGAGGCAGCCAAAAGACTCCTCCTTATTGAGGAGGTAATTTTCATAGCAACTGAGTCTCTTATTTTTCCCAACAATTTATCTCTTTAGCTAAATTATTATTCTACTTAGCTCAGTGAACCTAAAGCCACAACTTGCTTAAGACCTCTAGGTCTATGCCAGTGCTCTTAAAGATGAGTATGTGTGTGTGTGAGTGTGCACGGGCATATATATAGGGACATTACATACAACATATATATAAATATATATATATTATGTATAGAGGCCATTTATGAAAACCCAAAACTAACATTGTAATAAATAAGGAGAAACTGAAAGCTTTTCTCGTAAGATTTGGTAAAAGGAAAAGTTCCCCACTCTCGCCAGTTCTATCCAGCATAGGACTGGATCGCATTATCAAGAGTAGTCAGACAAGTAAAAGAAATAAATGATATCCAGTTTGGAAAGGAAGAAGTAAAATTATCTCAGTTTGTAGATGATACAATCCCATATGTAGAAAATTTCAAAACCCTCACAAAACTATTAGAACTAATAAATGAATTCAGTAAAGTTGCAGGATACAAAAGTCCATGATGTTTCTGTATATAAATAATGACCTAGCCAAAAAGGAAATAAAGAAAATAATACCCTTTACAATAGCATTAAAATAATACTTAGGAATAAATTTAACCAAGGAGATGAAAGACTTACATACTGAAAACTATTAACCATTGATGAGAAAATAAAAGAGGACACAAATAAGTGGAAAGACATTCCATGATCATGGATCAGAAGATTTAATATTGGTAAAAATGCCCATATTATCCAAGGCAATATGCAAATTCAATTCAATCCTATCAAAATTGTAATGGCATTCATCACAGAAATAGAAAAAAAAAGTCCTAAAATTCATATGGAACCACTAAACCCCCAAATATCCAAAGTAATTCAGAGAAAGAAAAACAAATTTGGAGGCATCATAATTTCTGATTTAAAATTATATTACAAGCTGGGCATGGATGTGTGCACCTGTTACTTGGGAGACTGAAGTAGGAGGATTGCTTGATCCCAAGAGTTTGAGATCAGCCTGGACAACATAGCAAGATCTCTTCTCAAAAAATTATATTACACGTCTCGGCGCCTGTGACTCAACAGGCTAAGGTGCCAGCCACATACACCTGAGCTGGCGGGTTCGAATCCAGCCCAGGCCCACCAAACAACAATGATGGCTGCAACCAAAAAATGGCCAGGCGTCGTGGCGAGCGTCTATAGTCCCAGCTACTTGGGAGGCAGGGGCAGGAGATTCGCTTGAGCCCAGGAATTGGAGGTTGCTGTGAGCTGTGATGCCACAGCACTCTATCCAGGGTGACAGCTTGAGGCTCTGTCTCAAAAAAAATTATATTACAAAGCTGTAGTAATAAGAACAGTATGATACTGAGGTAAAAAGAGACACATAGATCAGTGGAACAGAATAGAGAATCTAGGATAAATCTGGACATATATGGTCAACTAATTTTTGACAAGGCACCAAGAAGAAAGTGCTCACAATGGGGAACAGATAGTGTCTTCAATATATGGTGCTGAGAAAATTGGATTTCTACATATAAAAATAATTGGACTCTTATCCCACATTTACACAAAAATCATCTCAAAATGGATACAACAGTTAAATGCAAGACTCGAAACTGTAAAACTCATAGAAGAAAATGCAGGGGAAAAGATCCTTGACATTAACCTTGGCAATGATTTCTTGGCTATCACACCAAAAGCTCAGTCAAAAAAAATCAAAAATAAATGAGATTACCTCAAACTAAAAATTGTTTCCTTTTGTACTAACAAGGAAACAACTGACCAAATGAGAAGGCAACCTATGGATCAGAAAAAAATTTTTGCAAACCACATATCTGATAAGGAGCTAACATCCAAAATTTATGAAGAGCATACAACTCAATAGCAAGAAAACATAACTCAATGAACATAGAACATGTATAGACATTTCTCAAAAGGTGACATGCAAATAGCCAACAGGTATATGAAAAGGTACTCAGTATCACTAATAATCAGGGAAATACGAATCAAAACTACTATGAGCTAATACCTCACACTCATTAGGATAGCTAATATTAAAAAGATAAGAGATAACAAGTTTGGTAAGGGTATAAAGAAAAGGGAAGACCTATACACTGTTGGTCTATAGGTCTGATTGTGTCTTCAATATATGGTGCTGAGAAAACTGGATTTCTACATATAAAATCTCAATCTCACTGTTGGTGAGATTGTACATTGGTGCTTCCATTATGAAAAACAGTATAGAGGTTTCTAAATAAATTAAAAATAGAACTGCCATATGACTCAGTAATCTCCCCTCTGGATAGGTATCCAAAGAAATGAAGAATCACCACCTTGTAAAGGTATCTGCTTTCACCTGTTCAATGCAGTGTTATTCATGATAGCCATGATATGGAAACAATCTAGGTGTCCATCAAAGGATGGATGGATGGATAAACTGTGATATGTATATAAAGTGGAATATTGTCCAGCCTTGAAAAAGGAGATCTTACTATCTGCCAAAACATGGATGGACCTGAAGGACATTATACAAAGCGAGATAAGTCAGACACAGAAAGAAAAACATAGCAGAATGTCCATAGTTGACCACCTCCCTATATTGACCACCTCCTTATGTTGAACTAATTTTTATAGACTGGATGCACCACATATACGCATTAGTACAGTAGGCCTAGCTACTTATGTTGACCACCTCCATATGTTGACCAGTTTGTTACAGTTCCTTGGGTGGTCAACTTACTGAGGTTCTACTTTATATAGAGACAGAAAATAAAACAATGGCTACCGGGATTAGGGAGGAAGAGGAAATGGAGAGATGTAGGTCAAAAGATAGAAAATATAGATATGTAGGATGAACAAGTCTAAAGATTTAGTACAACATGAGGACTATAGTTAATAATGGTGTATTGTATTCAGGATTTTTTCTAAGTGAGTAGATTACTTTTGCTCTTGCCACAAGGGAGGAAAATAGGTAACTGTGAGAAAATGGGTATGCTAATTTGTTTCACTGTAGTAGCCATTTTACTATATATATGTATGTTATAAACATCATGTTGTATACCTTAAATATACACAATAAAACTTACTAATAATTAAAATGTGTATCATGTAGGCTTTCATGTAAAAATATGAATGAATGTGTATAAGTATATATAGGCACATAAATATATTCACACATATTTCAAACAATATTACAACTATGTAATAATAAAAAAATTATCTATAGTCTTAGCTTACCAATAAATTATATATTTAAAAACCCACTAAAGCAAAATGGAATAATACTTAAAATAAATTTATGAAATGATAAATGATAGCCATAGTCTATTTGGCCCATATAATAAAATGCCTTAGATTGGGTAATTTATAGGCAGGTAAAATTTATTGCTCACAGTTCTGGAGGCTATAAAGTCCAAGACCAAGGTGTCAGCAAATTTGGTGTCTGATGAGGATCCATTCCTTATAGACGGCACCTTTTATGTGTCCTCACATGGTAGAAGGGATGAACAGGCTTCCTTAGGCCATTTTTATAGGGACACTAATTTTATTTATGAGGATAGAGCCCTCATGACCTCCCCCACCACTTCTTTTTATTTATTTTATTTATTTGTTTATTTATTTATTTTTTGCAACAGAATTTCACTTTGTTGCCCTGGGTGGGCTGCCTTGTATTCTTGGGCTCAAGTGATTCTCTCGCCTCAGCCTCCCAAGTAGCTGGGACTACAGGCACCTATCACAATGCCTGGCTATCATAGAGACAGAGTCTGGCTCTGGCTCTGGCTGGTCTCAAATTCCTGAGCTCAGGCAATCCACCTGCTTTAGCCTCCCAGAGTGCTAGGAATAGTGTGAGCCACCATGCCAGGCCTTCAACTCCATCTCTTAAACCAGCACATTGCAGAGTCATTTTAACATATGAGTTTTGGGGGACATATGCTAAAAAGTGAAAATATTTTTATGATGAACATCTATTCATATTTGCAGAGTCTTTTTTTTTCTCCTCTTAGAATTCTCTCATCTCTTTACATCATTCATTTTGTTTTGTTTTTTCTTTTTCTCTCAAACTTGAGGATTTCTTTAAGGATTTTTCCATCGTTCATCTTCAGTTTTTAGTTTTCCTTCACCAACTCACTTTGATGATTCATTCAGCATTATAAAAACATTACATAGAAATAATATGAATTTTCTCTCTTACTTTCAAATGTGTCATTTACACCTTCACATGTTGGCCTAATGCATGAAGTCTGTCCCTCCCAGTCCTGCCTTTTCCTACCAATTGCCAAAGAGTCAAAAGTTTTTATGAACAACCTTGCTTTGTTGTTGTTGTGTTTTTTTTGAAACAGAACCTCACTGTTACCCTTGGTAGAGTGCAGGGTTGTCATAGCTCACAGAAACATCAAACTCTTGGGATTGAGCCATCCTTTTGCCTCAGCCTTCCAATTAGCTGGGACTATAGGTGCCTGCCACAATGCATGGCTAGCTTTTTCTATTTATTTATTTATTTGTTTTTTTGTTTGGAGATAGGGGTCTCACTCTTACTCAGGCTCAAGCAATCCAACCACTTTGGCCTCTCAGAGTGCTAGAATTACAGGCATGAGCCACAATGCCTGCCCCTGCCCCCCTATTTTGGAATATCTTACCTATCTAACCTATCATTACTGTATAAGCACAGTATTTGGGTAATTTCCATAAAATGTCATGATGTTGAAGTAAATGTACTTGTCAGCAAGCCTTGTCCATGAAAAATGGTTTTTGTCTGTGGGTGGACAACCTAGAATTTTAGTGAAGAGATAGTATTTTCTCCCAAGGTCAGATGTCTCGAGGTTATATATTTTGAGAGCTCAAAGGACCCTGAATTTTTCTTTCTTCCTGAGAAGTGGGCAGTATCCTTTCCACCCTTCATGAAACAATGACCCCTGACTGGTTCTCTTATTCCTGTATAGCAGTAGAGTTCTTCATTTTTACTTGACTTGGGTAGTTCTAATTTTTTTTTTTTTTTGAGACAGAGTCTCACTCTGTTGCCCTGGGTAGAGTGCCATGGAATCATCACAGCTCATAGCAACCTCAAACACTTGGGCTCAAGTGATCCTCTTGCCTCAGCCTTCTGAATAGCTGGGCCTACAGTACCCACCATGACTCCTGGCTACTTTTATGTTTTTGGTAGAGATGGAGTCTCACTCTTGTTTGGACTGGTCTCTAATTTCTGAGCTCAAGTGATCCTCCTGCCTCAGCCTCCCAGAGTGCGAGGATTACAGATGTGAGCCACTGCACCCCATAGTTCTAATATTTGATGATCTTTGAAGAGTTTGTCTTAAAAAATAAAGTTGCTGCTTTTAGAAGAAAAGATTCGATAGTGACCCCATTGGAGCCCAAACTGGACTGAGAGTTCCCGGGGCAAATTCTCATGGCTCCAGCTTGTGTCATTACCCCTCAAGAGCCCCAGGTTTGCCTTATAGTGGAGTGCCAGGAGAGAAAATTTCTTTTGGACACTGGAGCAACTTTTTCTGTACTTCTCTCTAATCCTGGTCTTTTATCTCCCAAATCC
>CAUYRH010178426.1:0-17519 GCA_963574655.1 Perodicticus potto
AGTCCCAGCTACTTGGGAGGCGGAGGCAAGAGACTCGCTTGAGCCCAGGAATTGGAGGTTGCTGTGAGCTGTGATGTCACAGCACTCTATCCAGGGTGACAGCTTGAGGCTCTGTCTCAAAAAAAAAAAAAAAAAAAAGAAGGGAAATACATGACAAATTTTTAATATCTGAAATAATAAAGTGTTTTTTTTTTTGTAGAGACAGAGTCTCACTTCATCACCCTCAGTGGAGTGCCGTGGCGTCACACACCTCACAGCAACCTCCAACTCCTGGGCTTAGGTGATTCTCCTGCCTCAGCTTCCCAAGTAGCTGGGACTACAGGCGCCCGCCACAACACCCGACTATTTTTCTGTTTTGCAGTTTGGCCAAGGCCGGGTCTGAACCCGCCAACTTCAGTATACGGGGCCAGCGCCCTACTCGATGAGCCACAGGCACCGCCCAATAATAAAGTATTTTAATAAAGTATTAGAGTATCACTTAACAGCAATCAGTATAACTCTGAATAGAGAGCAAGGTTAGGAACTCTAATGAAATGAATATGTATCAAGGTAGCCAATACTAGACAAAGAAATTAGTGGAACTGAGAGTAACAGGAGGTTCCAAAGAAACACTTAAGGATCATTTTTGGGATATAGTGAATATACCTTTAGGAATGCATCGATATCTCCAACAGCTGGGATAAAATCAGGAATGAAGGGTTTCAGTTTGTGGTCCAAGTCAATCAACTGAGGTGTGTACCTGGGAGATATTGCCAAGGGATGGTGGAGACACTCAGAGAAAGTACTTTACCATTCAGGCTAAAAAAGAAATCTAAGTAAAATAGCCTTGTTTAAGACTAGAGGTAAGAAAGGTCTAGAAGGCAGTTATGCTCTTTGCTATACCAGCAAGGCAAGTAGGAAAGATCTGGGGTATGGTAGGGATGGGGAATGGTGGGAGGTCCTAGTACTCACCGACTGATGTACTGGAAGAGTTCCTTAATCTCTGCAGAAACTGGCAAATGCTCAAAATCTGCAGGGTCATAGGCCCTGGGGAAAAGAAAATACAGTTTGTTCAAGGCTGTCAAAGAAGAGCAGAGTCCTGGTTCAGCCTATTTGTTACTCTCACAACAAGGGGCTATCACCTTGAACTTAGCTTCTGCCTCTCCCACATCTGCCTTTCCTTTTTTTTTGCACTATTTGGCCGGGGCCAGGTTTGAACCCACCACTTCAGGTATATGGGGCCGGTGCCCTACTCCTTTGAGCCACAGGCACCGCCCCCATACATCTGCCTTTCCTAATGGCTTACAGGGCAACTTTAAAATTGATCATAATTGGGGTAGCGCCTATGGCTCAGTGAGTAGGGCGCCGGCCCCATATAGTAACAGTGGTAGGTTCAAACCCAGCCCCAGCCAAAATGCAACAAAAAAATAGCCAGGCGTTGTGGCAGGAGCCTGTATTCCCAGTTACTCAGGAGGCTGAGGCAAGAGAATCACCTAAGCCCAAGAACTGCAGGTTGCTGTGAGCTGTGATGCCACAGCACTCTACCAAGGGTGACAAAGTAAGACTCTGTCTTAAAAATTTGATAATTAACTCTCATTTATCTGACTCGGAAGAATAGAGCTTCAGAAAATCCAAAACAAGCTCAGCACCTGTAGCTCAGCAGCTAGGGTGCCAGGCACATACACCGGGGCTAGTGGGTTCGAATTCAGCCCGGACCTGCCAAACAACAATGACAACTACAACAGCAACAACAAATAGCCAGGCATTGTGGGGGGCACCTGTAGTCCTGGCTACTTGGGAGGCTGAGGCAAGAGAATCGTTTAAGCCTAAGAGTTTGAGGTTGCTATGAGCTATGACGCCATTGCACTCTACCAAGGGCGACAGGGTGAGACTCTAAAAAAAAAAGAGAGAAAAAAGAAAAGAAAATCCAAAACATAATTTACGTTAAAATGCAACATAGTTTTCCTTTCCTATTTTGAATGAAACGGATGATGAAAAAAGGTGGAATAAGAGATTTTAATTTTTGACATGAACATAGTTTGCACCAAGAAAACAAGAATTTTTAGAGATGTTTTTAACAATGTTATTTATAAAAGTAAAACATGGTGGAGGGAGCTGAGTGCAGTGGTTCATGCCTGTAAACCCAGTACTCTGGGAGGCCGAGGCAGGTGGATGGGCTGAGCTCACAGGTTCCAGACCAGCCTGAGCCAGAGCAAGACCTCATCTCTAAAAATAGCCGGGCATTGTGGTGAGCACCTATAGTCCCAGCTACTTGGGAGGCTGAGACAAGGGAATTGCTTGAGCCCGAGAGTTTGAGGTTGCTGTGAGCTATGACACCATGGCACTTTACCAAGGGTGACCAAGTGAAACTCTGTCCATGAACAAGTATATAGTAAAAAACACAGAAGTTGTAACATTACTATTCAGAAAAATGTAAAGGACATTGGCTAAGTGTATAAATGAGTTAGAAAGTTATTAATAAGTTTCTTCCAGCCGGGCACAGGGGCTCACACCTATAATCCAAGCACTTTGGAAGGTTGATCATGCCACTGCACTCAAGTCGGGGCGAAACAACAATACCCTGTCTCAAAAAAAAAAAAAAAAAAGGAGGTTCTTCCAGGGAGACTTGCTTAACAAAAAATTAAATACATAATGACTTCAAATTTGTATTTCTTCGGATTAAAATTTATAGAAATAGGGGCAGCCCCTGGGTGACGCCTGTGGCTCATTGAGTAGGGCGCCAGCCCCATATATCGAAGCTGGTGGGTTCAAACCCAGCCTTGGCCAAACTGCAAAATAGAAAAATAGCCGGGCGTTGTGGCGGGCGGCTATAGTCCCGGCTACTTGGGAGGCTGAGGCAAGAGAATCACCTAAGCTCAGGAGTTGGAGGTTGCTGTGAGCTGTATGATGCCAGGGTACTCTACCAAGGGCGATAAAGTGAGACTCTGTCTCTACAAAAAAAAAAAGGAAAAAGAAATAGGGGCGGTCCCTGTGGCTCAGTGAGTAGGGCGCCAGCCCCATATACCGAAGGTGGTAGGTTCAAACCCGGCCTCGGCGGAACTGCAAAACAGAAAAATAGCTGGGCGTTGTGGCGGGCGCCTGTAGTCCCAGCTACTCGGGAGGCTGATGCAAGAGAGTCGCCTAAGCCCAGGAGTTGGAGGTTGCTGTGAGCTGTGTGATGCCACGGCACTCTACCAAAGGCGATAAAGTGAGACTCTGTCTCTACAAAAAAAAAAAAAAATTTATAGAAATAGGATATGATCATGAGATAGCATGACAAAGTCCAAGATTAAACATTTGCTGTAGGGCTGGGCAAGGTGGCTCCCACCTGTAATCCTAGCACTCTGGGAGGCTGAGGCTGGTGGATTGCTTGGGCTCAGGAGTTCGAGACAAGTCTGAGCCAGCATGAGACCTCCGTCTCTAAAAAATAGCTGGGCGTTGTGGCAGGAGCCTGTAGTCCCAGCTACTTGGGAGGCTGAGGCAAGAGAATCACTTGAGCTCAGGAATTTGAGGTTGCTGTGAGCTATGATGCCATTGCACTCAACCCCAGGGCGACTGAGACTCTGTCTCAAAAAAAAAAAATTTGCTTCATTTACTTAGTGTCTTAGTGCTGCATGAACATAACCCAAGGTAATTATTTTTCATTTTTAATAAAAGATGCATGCATACACACAAAATAAAATAAAGGTATGAAATACAGTGTGAAAAGTTTTATCTCCCACCCATCCCCTTGCCTCCAAGTTCCTCCCTGAAAGGTAATTTTCCTATTATAACTAGCTCTAGTGGATCCTTCCAGAGGTAAGTCTAAGCTTTGGTATGTATGCAAACATCCTCTTTCCCAGAAAGAGAGTCACTTGAAGGCAGGGACCAGCTTTCAGATTTGCTCAGTAAAATCTCGCGTAATCCCTTAGGCGACAAGTATTTCAGAGAGTGCAAGTAACACCACAGGACTGGATGAGAAGTGGAGCCATAAAGGAATGAAAACTCATCATGCTGGGTTTCTGAGACATCTGAAAATCTTAAATAGAAATCAAAAGAAATGTTGCAATTTTGCTGCTGATATTCTCCCAGTCCAGTGCTTTGAAGGGAGTGGTTCCCTCCCTGGTGTGGTGTCCTTTCCTCTCACCCTTCCAGAGGGGCTCCGTGTTCTTCATCGTCATCGTCATCATCAGAATCAGTTTCTGATGAGTCATCGTCGTCATCATCATCATCATTTTCACTGAAGCCCCGCTGAGGTGTCAACTGTGAGGTCTTCTTTTTCTCCTGAGATAGGGCAGGGCAGGCATAGAGAGGTTCACATAAAGAGAAATTTAATGTATCTGTGCCCAGTTCCATATGGCTCTAACCAATAGCCCCCCACCTGGCATCTAATCATCAGAAAAAGAAGGCAGCACTTTTCAGAAAATGTTTTGAGAGCCTTCTACTCCTGCTCAGCTTCAAACAGGATCCCCACTTTCTTTCTTTTTATGGCCGGGCTGGGTTTGAACCTGCCACCTCCAGCACATGGGGCCGGTGCCCTACTACTTGAGCCACAAGTGCCACCCAGGTCCCCACTTTCTATAACCACATTCCATTTCTCTATAAATTCTATCTAATTTATGTCTATCGTACCAATTACTCAGAGATCCTAAGAGCCCTTCATAAGCTTTCGGTAGAGAGCTTAAACCCTAAAACCTAGGGGCTTTCAAAGAAGAGGATAGCTGTGGGGAAGAAAAACTTTAGAGGATCTTAATGTTCACAAATGTCATAGGAAGGAAATCTAGTATTTAATTTGCAACTCTGCCAGAGTAGGCTGCTTGAAACTACCAAAAGAACTTTCATAATCAATCAGCCATGTGCCTGAATTCTCATCAGTAGTTCAAGAGACTATGGGTTTTCCATTTTTGTCCAGTGATATTTCTCGTCATGGGGTATATGACTTATCCATATTTCCCTTCCCTTTCCCCTTAAGTCAAATGAAATGACTGTACCTTCAGTCTCCAGACACATAGCTCTTTTCTTCTTAGCTCTACAACCTACCTTTCTGAGCTTCTGGTTCTCTATGTACCATCCTACCCTCTCAAACCCATCAGAAGGGGTCTGGTAGTGCTTACGATTTACAGGGGCAGGTAGGACAAGGTCTGTGTCTTTGCCTCTGCGGCCTGGAGCCTTTGGCATGCCCACCCTTAGGATCAGAAGGATAACTAATTGGTCCCCTTTAAAAGCAGGTTTTGAAAGATTGGTTTCCATATGCCATATGGCTTATGTTGAGATTATATATTATATATTGTTGACAGTGAAAAAAATGCCTAGACCAATAATTCCTAGATGTTGGTTCCAGTTTTTAAAAATTACTCAGTGTTGGGCGGCGCCTACGGCTCATCAAGTAGGGCGGTGGCCCCATACACCGAAGATGGTGGATTCAAACCTGGCCTTGGCCAAACTGCAAAAACAGGAAAAATAGCCGGGCGTTGTGGTGGGCGCCTGTAGTCCCAGCTACTCAGGAGGCTGAGGCAAGAGAATCGCCTAAGCCCAGGAGTTGGAGGTTGCTGTGAGCTGTGTGATGCCACAGCACTCTACCAAGGATGATAAAGTGAGATTCTGTCTCTACAAAAAAAAAAAAAATTACTCAGTGCTTCTCTATGGTTCATCAGCCATTGGCACACAAAATTGTGACACATTACAGGACATCAAAATTTGCTTTTGGGCCAGGCACAGTGGCTTTCACTTGTAATCCTAGCCCTCTGAGAGACAGAGGTGGGAGTATCATCTGAGGTCAGGAGTTCAAGATCAACCCAAGGAAGAGCCAGACCCCATCTCTATTAAAAATAGGAAGAAACAGCCACGCTTGGTGGCACATGCTTGTAGTCCCACCTACTCAAGAAGCTGAGGCAGGAGGGTCACTTGGGCCCAAGAATTTGAGGCTGCAGGGAGCTATGATGACACCACTGCATTCTAGCTGAGGCAATAGAGAGAGACTCTGTCTCAGAAAAAAAAAAAAAAAAAGAGAGAGAGAATATTGATTGTCAATTTAAAGAAAATTCAAAATATATCCTTTCCGGGTGGTGTCTGTGGCTCAGTGAGTAGGGTGCTGGCCCCATATACCCAGGGTGGCGAGTTCAAATCCAGCCCTGGCCAAACTGCAACAACAACAACAAAAAACTTAAAAAAGAAAAATATATATCCTTTCCACCGATTCTGGGTGAATACTAAATTAGAAAAATAAATGAGCCTTGAATACTGACTGCAGCATGAAGACTAAAAGAATCTAGGGTATCTATACAAAATCTGGAGGCCAAGTGGGAAAAGGAATACCTAAGAAGTTAACTTGCGTGTAAGAAGTTAAAACAGCGCACTAGTCACAGAGTAAGACCCACCTTAAAATGTTACCTTTAGGCTTTTTATGAAATCAGTCTATATCACTACAGCTTTCTGTATTACTTCAAACATTCTTTGCCTGAGATTCCAAAGCTCTTGTTCTTAAAGGATCATTAAAATGTAACCATCAGATCACATGGCAAACTTGAACACAAATGGTTGTTAAGAGAGCACATGTACAACTCTTAAGGTCCTACCTGGCTAGAGATGCAGGTATCTTTCCGTCTTTCTTTCAGAAACAGGGTTATTCTCTGGGTTCACAGAATAACAGCAAAGGGACATCTGAGTCTTAAGGCCTCAAAATTAAAATCTCTTTCACAAAATATTGGCAGTATCACAAGTGTTGACAATGAAAAAAATGCCTAGACCAATAATTCCAAACTTGCTTTGTCATAAGAATTACCTGCACTGCTTCCTAAAAATATCAATTCACAGGCTTTTATCTTCGAGATGGTGGGTGGGGCCTGGGAATGGGTATTTTTAAAAATAAGTCCCCTCCCTTGATTCTTATGATTGCCCAAATCTGTGAAACACTGGCCTACATTACATGAAATTCCTCAACAAAAGGTTGCCTGTGTGGTAGGCTTGATTCCCAAAGAAGGATCAAAATCTCAAGGTCCTTTGCTACTGACTTTCTTCTATGAGCTCCAAGATATTTATTTATTTACATTTTATTAAAAAATATTTTTATTGTTTTGGGTTGAGAGTACAAAGGGTTATAATATTTGCATTTATTAGGTAAAGTCCCTCTTATAATTGTGTCCTGCCCCTAAGAGGTGTGTTGTACACCTTAACATTGTGCCCATTAAGTGGGAGCACCCCATCCCCCTGCCCCCCACCTTGAACTGATTTGAGTTTTTCTCTTATGT
This sequence comes from Perodicticus potto, assembly GCA_963574655.1. Lineage (NCBI taxonomy): Eukaryota > Metazoa > Chordata > Mammalia > Primates > Lorisidae > Perodicticus > Perodicticus potto. The sequence goes on from CAUYRH010178426.1 coordinate 7,206, forward strand.
GGGTACGTATAAGATCATATACTAGCTTCATATTAGAACTGAGTACACTGTATTCTTGCTTTTCCATTCTTGAGCTCAAAGATATTTAACTGTTGGAGGTGAGTGTTCAAGATATGTTTACTGAGGCTGGGTGCAGTGGCTCACTCCTGTAATTCTAGCACTCTGGGAGGCCAAGGCAGGTGGACCACTTTAGCTCAGGAGTTCAAGATCAGCCTGAGTAAGAGAGAGACTCCATCTCTACTAAAAATAAAAAAAGTGAGACAAGAGGATCGCTTGAGCCGAAGAGTTTGAGTTTACTGTGAGCTATGACACCACAGCACTCTATCAAGGGTGACAGAGTTAGACTCTGTCTCAAAAAAAAAAAAAAGGTGGGTTGTGGTGGGCACCTGTAGTTCCAGGGGAGGCTGAGGCAAGAGAATCACTTGAGCCCAAAAGTTTGATGATGCTGTGAGAGCACTCAACTGAGGGCAACAAAGTGACACTCTGTCTCAAAAAAAAGACATGTTTACTGGCCTGGCGCTGTGGCTCACATCTGTAATCCTAGCAGTCTCCAAGGCTGTGGCAGGTAGATCACCTGAACTCAGCAGTTCCAGCCTGAACAAACTGAGACCCCCATCTCTACTAAAAATAGAAAAACTAGACAGACGTCATGATGGCGGGCACTTGTTGGCCCAGCCACTTAGGAGGCTGAGGCAAGAGGATCACTTGAGCCCAAGAGTTGGAGGCTGCTGTGACCTATGATACCACAGCACTCTACCAAGGGCCACAAAGTGAGACTGTCTCAAAAAAAAAAAAGATGATCATTTAAGCCCAAGTGTTTGAAGTTGCTGTGAGCTATGATGACACCAATGCACTCTCCCCAAGGAGAGAGAGAGTGAGACTCTGTCTCTAGAAAAAAAAAGAAAAAGACATGTTTACTCTTGAACCATTGTCATCGCTAACTACTAAAAACCCAAAGCGGAAATTCTACAAGAAGTTGTGGGTTATAACCCAAGGTCCATAATTAAAAAAAACCCTAAAAAGTGAGTTATACTGCACCTTGTTATTTTCTTCTTCATACTCATCACTGCTGTTATCAGCCATCGTCTTGTTAGGAAGCTCAGCAGAATGAAGAAGTCCTTAAAAGAAAAGTTTTCCCTTTAGGTTATCATTAAGATGACTTTTGAAAACAAGTATTTTTAGTTTATAGACTATATTCTTGTTTTTTTTTTGAGATAGAGTCTCACTTTGTCGCCCTCAGTAGAGTGTCATGGTATCACAGCTCACAGCAACCTCAAACTCCTGGGCTTAGGCAATTCTCTTGCCTCAGCCTCCCGAGCAGGTGGGATTACAGGCGCCCGCCACAATGCCCGGCTATTTTTTTTTTTTTTTGGTTGTAGTTGTCCTTGTTGTTTAGCTGGCCCAGGCTGAAGGAATTCGAACCCACTACCCTCAGTACATGTGGCTGGCACCATAACCATTGTGCTACAGGTGCTGAGCCAAGACTGGCAAATTTTATGTTGTATATATTTTACTATAATAAACAAACAAAAACCCTGGGTGTCATACTGATTCCTAACTCGAGTCAAATCCAATCCATCAGGAAGCCTTAGTGATTCTACAATATTTCCCTCTTCTTAACTTCCACACCAGAGTCCAAGCCACTACCACTTCAACTTAGCCACTCAACAGTCCCTCCAACTGGTTCCACACTTTCCTTTTCATCTTTCAACCAATTCCACACTTGACAGCAACACAGCCTCCACAGGTCTGTGTGTTATGCCTCCTGCCTACCTCTCTGATTTGAACATATCCAGTCCCCTCTATCATACGCTGGTCTCTTTCAGGTTCTCAAACTAAGCCAAGTTCTTTTAGGCCTCAGAGCTTTTTTTTATTTTTTTATTTTTTCTGTAGAAACAGAGTCTCACTTTATCACCTTGATAAAGCGCTGTGGTATCACACAGCTCACAGTAACCTCCAACTCCTGGGCTTAGGCAATTCTCTTGCCTCTGCTTCCCGAGTAGCTGGGACTATAGGCACCCACCACAACGCCTAGATATTTTTCTGTTTTTGCAGTTTGACTGAGGCCGGGTTTGAACCCGCCACCTTCGGTATATGGGGCCGGTGCCCTACTCAATGAGCCACAGGCGCCGCCTGGGCCTCAGAGCTTTTATATCTTACATGCTGTTTCCTTTTCCTGGTCTACTTTTCTTGAGTATCTGGATCCCTCTCATTTTCTTTCTTTCTTTTTTTTTTTTTTGAGACGATTGAGGCGATTCTCTTGTCTCAGCCTTCCGAGTAGCTGGGACTACAGTCGCCCACAACGTCCGGCTATTTTGTAGAGATGGGGTCTCACTCTAGCTCAGAGCTGGTCTCAAACTAGTGCGCTCAGGCAATCTGCCCACCTTTGCCTCCCAGGGGGCTGGGATTACAGGCATGAGCTACCATACCCAGCCTGATCCTTCTCATTTTTCAGTCTCAAATGTCACCTCCTTAGGTCTTCTCTGGCCACCCTATGAAAAGCAAGTCCCTGGCTCGGCGCCTGTGGTTCAACGGGCTAAGGCGCCAGCCACGTACACCTAAACTGGCAGGTTCGAATCCAGCCCGGGCCTGCCAAACAACAATGACGGCTGCAACCAAAAAATGGCCGGGCATTGTGGTGGGCGCCTGTAGTCCCAGCTACTTGGGAGGCAGAGGCAGGAGAATCGCTTGAGCCCAGGAATTGGAGGATGCTGTGAGCTGTGATGCCACAGCACTCTACCCAGGGTGACAGCTTGAGGCTCTGTCTCAAAAATAAATAAATAAATAAATAAATAAAAATTAAAAAAAAAAAAAAGAAAGAAAAGCAAGTCCCTGTCCTCACCATTACTCTCCAGAACAGCAAACAATTTGCCTCCTCAATGCACTTATCACATTTGTAATTATATTTATTTATTTGTCACAAAGATTATAAGCACCAGGATGGAGGAACAATGTGTCATTTGTTTTAACACTGTATACCCAAAGCCAGGCAAAAGGCTCACACATAGGCTTTTTTTTGAGACAGAGCCTCAAGCTGTCACCCTGGGTAGAGTGCTGTGGCATCACAGCTCACAGTAACCTCCAGCTCCTGGCTTAAGTGATTCTCTTGCCTTGGCCTCCCAAGTAGCTAGGACTATAGGCGCCCGCCACAACGCCCAGCTATTTTTTGGTAGTAGTTGTCATTGTTGTTTGGCAGGCCCAGGCTGGATTCGAACCTGCCAGCTCTGGTGTATGTGGCTGGCGCCTTAGCCGCTTGAGCTACAGGTGCCAAACCATAGTAGGCGTTTTATTTTTATTTATTTTTTATTTTTATTTTTTTTGTGCAGTTTTGGCCAGGGCCGGGTTTGAACCCACCACCCTCGGTATATGGGGCCTGCGCCTTACTGACTGAGCCACAGGTGCCACCCATAATAGGCATTTTAAAATGTTGTTGAAATGGATGGTGTCATGTTCTTTAAAAATATTCCACTTAGATTTTGCCTGGGGTTGTAGGTTAAGGGCAGGTTATAGAGCATCTTCAAAGCTGAGAAAAACACAGTTTTGAGAAGTTAAAAAACAGCACAACAGACTGTTGAGCACAATAGTAAAATGAAGTAAATGGTGATAGGGTTGGATGGGTGAAAATCTGCAATCTGGGAGCCTGTAATTTCTTCCTCTTTAACTAGTTAGGAAACAAACTATGCCAAGATAAGTAAATTGACTCTGAAAGTCAACATTTGCTATTATAAAATAAGAACTTGAAGACAGCTTTGAATCATCCTGTACTTTGTTCTGAGAACATTTCTTTCCTCTGTATTTCTCTTACCTTGGTGTCTTGGGGTTGGAGTATAAATACTTGCAACCTCTTCAGAGTCGTTGATCTCTAGACGCTCATCATATGTCTGGTTTTCAACAATCTTGGTCTAAGCAAAAGGAGGTATGAGGACATAGTGCTATTATGGAACACTAAGCACTCTGCCAGGAGATATATTCCAAACTAGTACTGGTTCCTCTCCCTTACTCAAGACACTGGTTTTACATAAAAGCTTCACCCCCATCCAAACTTTCCTTAAGGTTTCTTGACCCTAGTCAAGCAGTTAAGTCATTCTGTTGTAGCCCTTATTTAGGAACTGCTGGCAGCCTGGCTGAGGAATGAGAGAATCAATAAAGATGAAGATGACAGCCAACTTCTGCAGCATACCCCCAAAGATGTAAGATACAAAGGCATGATGAGAACAGTATTTGCACGTAGACGGAGGCTTTCTTCTCTTCTTTGGTTAGTTTCCCAAGGCTGTTGGGGGTTCTCTGGGAAGGCTGTATAGGTCATAAAGAGTTCTGTCTCTGAGGCCGGGCGGGGTGGCTCATGTCTGCAGTGCTAGCACTCTGAGAAGCTTAGGCGGGTGGATTACTTGAACTCGGGTGTTAGAGACCAGCCTGAGCAAGAGTGAGACCCTACCTCTACTAAAAATGGAAAAACTAGGCACGGGGCGGGGGGGCCTGTAGTCCCAGCTCCTAAGGTACTAGGGAGGCTGAAGCAAGAGGATCCCTTGAGGTTGCTGTGAGCTACGATGTCACAACACTCTAGCTTAGGGCAACAGAGTGAGACACTGTCAAGAAAGAGAGAGACAAAGGGAGGGAGGGAGGGAGGAAGGGGAGAGAAAAAGAAAGGGGAAGGAGGGAAGGAAAGAAAAGAGAAAGAAAGAAAAGAAAAGAAAAAGTTCTGTCTCTGGGGCCAGTTTTGGGGTGGGGGGCCGAAGAAAGGGTAAAGTCTAGTCTTTCGGTCCCATCCAATAATCGACAGCATCACCCCCAGCTGCACCCCGACTTTCAGATCAGATCCCACTTACGTTAGCTGGAGAATAGGGAGGCAGGACGGTTGGGGGTGTGTGCGAAGGAACAGTTATCACGGAGACGGGAAAGAGGTCATAGCGAGCTAGGGGAAGGGGAGTCCTCTTCCATTCCTCGTCGGAGGAAGAAAGGTAGTTCCCTTTCGACTGGGGTAAGTATGAATTACCTGGAGCCCCTCTGAAGCCGTCTCCTCTATATGGAAAGAACCCCGGCCTACGGCTGGGGTCTCACTCCAATCTCAGGCTAGACCACCTTACGAGTTCCACCGGGAGCAACTAGTCCGTTGTCAGTCGCTAGGCAAACACACACATACAAACATACATACATACATAAATCATCGCGAGAGTTGCTTCTCCTCTCGTGAGACCTCCTCGTCTCCCCCCGCCTTATGCCTCGCCTCTTCCTGCGGCGGGAGCCCACACACAGGAAGTAGATGAGCGGAGAGCGGCTGCTACCTCTCTGGGCGGCCAAGTCATCTATCTCTCTATGGTTTCAGTAACTGCTTCTGTCGCGGCATCTAGCGGTTGTAAGTGGCAAAGCGGGCGGATGAATTTCGGCTCTTAAAATTCGCCAGCGGAAACAGGCTGTGCGTTTTCTTCCCGCTAGGACGAAAATCTTTGGGCATGCGATTGCGTCTAGATTCAGACCTATCGACGCACTTTCCAGGGAATATTCCACATCATTTTGTACGCCCTTTTATCGCTTTTATATTACATTATAGTCTTTACCATCACAGTGCCCCGTCATGGGACATACTTAGGCTGACAAATTAGTCCTTGTTAATCTGAGGTTCAAATTAAAAACTCTGAGTCTATTAGAATCACACTTTTTTTTTTTTTTTTGCAGTTTTTGGCCAGGGCTGGGTTTGAACCTGCCGCCTCTGGCATATGGGGCCGGCACCCTACTCCTTGAGCCACAGGTGCCGCCTGTAAATTGAACACTTTATGAGGCTGAGGCGGGAGGATTGTTTGAGGCCAGGAGTTTGAGACCATCCTGACCAAAAAATAGGAAAATTAGCAAGATGTGCACCAGTAGTCCCAGTTACTCAGAGAGCTGGCGCAGGAAGATCAGGTGAGCCCAGGGGTTTGAGGTTATACTGAGGTATGATGTTGCCACCGCACTGTAGCCCAAGCAAAAAAAGATTTTTTTTTGAGACTGAACCTCAAGCTGTCACCCTGGGTAGAGTGCTGTGGCATCACAGCTCACAGCAACCTCCAATTCCTGGGCTTAAGCGATTCTCTTACCTGAGCCTCCCAAGTAGCTGGGACTACAGGCACCCGCCACAATGTCCACCCATTTATTTGGTTGTAGTTGTCATTGCTGTTTGGCAGGCCTGGGCTGGATTCGAACCCGCCAGCTCTGTTATATGTGGCTGGCGCCTTAGCCCCTTAGCTGCTTGAGCTATGGGCGTTGAACCTGAAAAAAGATTCTTTTAGAAGGCCATTGGAGGTGGAATTGATTTGAGTGAGAGTGAGAAGTTGATAATGCTGTGCTTACGAGTATAACCTAAGGTCAAGAAGGTTTTTCTACATTGTAGCATGAGATTTCGGTAAGATAGTTTTTCTCTCCATACCTTGATTTCCTTACATGTAAAAAGGAGATAACAATGGTACTTATCTCAGAGAATTTTTGTAAGGACTAAATAAGATAATCTGTATGAAGAAGTTAGAGTACTGCCTGGTACTTTCTAAGCGTTCAATAAGGCTGGGCAAGGTGGCTCACACCTATAATCCTAGCACTCTGGGAGGCCGAGGTGCATGGTTTGTTTGAGCTCATGAGTTCAAGACCAGCCTGAACAAAAAGCGAGACTCCCATCACTACTAAAAATAGAAAAACTAAAGCAAGAGGATCCTTTGAGCCCAAGAGTTGGAGGTTTCTGTGAGCTATGATGTCACGGGACTCAACCCAGGGTGACAACTTGAAACTGTCTCAAAAAAAAAAAAAACAGTGTGCAATAAATTTTAAAGAATCCTGATAGGCAGGATTTTAATGGGAAAAGTGGGGTCTGAATCCTGGCTCTATCACATACTGACTCTATGAGTTTGGGCAACTGGGCTTAATTTCTTTGAGCCTCATTGTTCTTATCTGGATTGTTGTAAAGAATTAGAGATGGCTGGCTCAGCCCCCAAGGCACAGTGATTACGGCGCCAGCCACAGGCACCGAGTCTGGTGGGTTCAAACCTGGCTGGGCCAGCTAACCAACAGACAACTGCAACAAAAAATACCCAAAAAAAAAAAAAAAAAAACAATTAGAGATGGCATATGTAAAGTACCTGACACAAAATAAGCACTCAATAGTGATGCATACTGGTATCCCCAGCTACTTGGGAGGCTGAGGCAGTAGGAGCCATTGGTCCCAAGAGTTCACAGCCAGCCTGAAAAATATAGCAAGAATGAGACCTCCATCTCTTAAAATAAAAGAAGTCAAGGCTCAACACCTATAGCTTAGTGGCTAGGGCACCTGTCACATACACTGGAGCTGGTGAGTTCAAACCCGGCCCAGGCCTGCCAAACAACAATGACAACTATAACAAGAAAATATTCAGGTGTTGTGGCGGGCACCTGTAGTCCCAGCTACTTGAGAGGCTGAGGCAAGAGAATCGCTTAAGCCCAAGAGCTTGAGGTTGCTGTGAGCTGTGACGCCACAGCACTCTACCAAGGGCAACATAGACTCTGTCTCAAAAAAAAAAAAACAGGGCGGTGCCTGTGGCTCAGTGAGTTTGGCGCTGGCCCCATAAACCGAGCGTGGTGGGTTCAAACTCGGCCCTGGCCAAACTGCAACAAAAAAATAGCCGGGCGTTGTGGCAGGCACCTGTAGTCCCAGCTATTCAGGAGGCTGAGGCAAGAGAATCACCTGAGCCCAAGAGCTGGAGGTTGCTGTAAGCTGTAACGCCACGGCACCCTAATGAGGGCGACAAAGTGAGACTCTGTCTCTTAAAAAAAAAAAAAAAAAACCCAAACAAACAAAGAAACTCAATTAAAAAATTGCTGTTATACTATATATATGTATATACATACATATATATATATATATATATATCTCCTTTAAATGTATATATGTAATATGGGTGAGTGTTATTGGGTTGAGTGAAAGATACAGGATAAAATGATGAAAGGATAGAATTGCTGAATTGGTTATTCTCTGAAAATTCTGAAATTTAGCAAAGAAGAACTATCAAGAGAACCAGAAGACAAGATTTTTTAAAATTTATTTTTCTTTTTATTTTATTTTATTTTTTATTTTTTTTGAAATTTCTTGAATTTCTTTTCTTTTAATAAATGAAAGGCCTAAAATGCCTTTTTAGACATTTTAGAAAAGAATACATGCTTATTATAAGAAATCTACTTATGAATAACATTGTTAGTATTCCAGCACCTTTTCCCAATCTTTTTAAACATATTTTGAGATACACGATGTGCTTACATATAGATCATTCTATGTTCATCTTTTTTTTTTCTTTTGTGACAGAGTTTCAAGCTGTCACTCTGGGTAGAGTGCTGTGGCATCACAGCTTACAGCAACCTCAAACTCTTGGGCCTAAGTGATTCTCTTGCCTCAGTCTCCCAAGTAGTTGGGACTACAGACGTCCACCACAATGCCTTGCTAGTTTTTGGTTGTAGTTTTCGTTGTTTGGCAGACGTGGGCTGGATTTGAACCCACCAGCTCTGGTGTATGTGGCTGGTGCCCTAACCACCTGAGCTATAGGCGCTGAGCCTCTATGTTCATCTTTATTGTTGCCTAATATGTGTTTTCAAAAGTATTGTTATGAAAAATGCTCATTATGTCATATGAAGTAAAAATTAAAAGATACAAAACTAATATATATAGTATAAGTCCTATTTCCTTTTTTTTTTTAAGAAGGAAACTGTTTAATAATTATAAGATATTTCAGTAAGTCTGATTCCCTCCTTGTGGGACACCTTAATAAATTATCAGGATGGTGGTATTGAAGGCATATACCAGGAGATACTCAACTGCCAAAGATGTTTTTGCACAATTTTTAGAATTGTTATATACTAGTTGTGCATGTTTTTAGGGTACATGTGATATTTTTGATACCTATATACAATATGTAATGATCAAATCACGATAATTGGAATACCTATCACCTCAAATATTTATCTTTTCTTTGTGCTGAGAATATTAGAGTTCTTCCTCTTCTAGCTATTTTGAAATATGCAATAAATTATTGTTAACTATAATTTCCCTACTGCACTATCAAGCACTATAATTTATACCTTCTATTTAACTGCACTTTTGTATTTCTTTTTTTTTTTTTTTTTTAATTGTTGGGGATTCATTGAGGGTACAAGAAACTATGTTACACTGATTGCATTTGTTGGGTAAAGTCCCTCTTACAATCAGGTTTTTCCTCCAAAAGGTGTGGCACACCCCAAGACCCCACCCCCCTTGCTCCTTCCCTCTCTCTGTTCTTCCTTTCCCCACCCCTCCCTCATTTTTTCTTTCTCTGCTCTCCTCTTCCCTCACCCCCACCATGTCAATAATTGTCATTAATTGTCCTCATATCAAAGTTGATTACATGGGATTCATGCTTCTCCATTCTTGAGATGCTTTACTAAGAATAATGTGTTTTGGCTCGGCGCCTGTGGCTCAACGGGCTAAGGCACCAGCCACGTACACCTGAGCTGGCGGGTTCGAATCCAGCCTGGGCCCACCAAACAACAATGACAGCTGCAACCAAAAAATGGCCAGGCGCTGTGGCGGGCACCTGTAGTCCCAGCTACTTGGGAGGTAGAGTTAAGAGACTTGCTTGAGCCCAGGAATTGGAGGTTGCTGTGAGCAGCACTCTATCCAGGGTGTCAGCTTGAGGCTCTGCCTCAAAAAAAAAAAAAATAATGTGTTCCACTTCCATCCAGGTTAATACAAAGGCTGTAAAGTCTCCATTGTTTTTAATGGCTGAATAGTATTCTATAGTGTACATATACCATAGCTTGTTAATCCATTCCTGGATTGGTGGGCATTTAGGTTGTTTCCACATTTTGGCAATTGTAAATTGAGCTGCAATAAACAGTCTAGTACAAGTGTCCTTATGATAAAAGGATTTTTTTCCTTCAAGGTAGATGCCCAGTAATGGGATTGCAGGATCAAATGGGAGGTCTAGCTTGAGTTCTTTGAGGCTTCTCCATACTTCCTTCCAAAAAGGTTGTATCATTTGCAGTCCCACCAGCAGTGTAAAAGTGTTCCCTTCTCTCCACAACCACGCCAGCGTCTGCAGTTTTGAGATTTTGTGATGTGGGCCATTCTCACTGGAGTTAGATGGTATCTCAGGGTGGTTTTGATTTGCATTTCTCTAATAATTAGAGATGATGAGCATTTTTTCATTTGTTTGTTAGCCATTCATCTGTCTTCTTTAGAGAAGGTTCTATTCATGTCTCTTGCCCATTGATATATGGGATTGTTGGCTTTCTTCATGTGGATTAATTTGAGTTCTCTATAGATCCTGGATATCAAGCCTTTGTCTGATT
>CAUYRH010178427.1:0-43768 GCA_963574655.1 Perodicticus potto
GAAAATGGAGAATAATGAGAACACTGGCCTATTTTTATCGTTAGTTCAAGGTCTTAGGCAGAAGTAGATATGATTAATTTTTGTTAGTAGTAATACACATGGTATAGCATTTCATGGTTTCTAAAGTGTTTCACATAGCCAAGTGTGGTGCCACACACCTATAATCCCAGCACTCTGGGAGACCAAGGTGGGTGGACTGTCTGAGTTCATGGGTTTGAGACAAGCCTGAGCAAGAGCAAGAGCAAGACCCCATCACTAAAAATAGTCGAGTGTTGTTGCAGGTACCTGTAGTCCCAGCTACTCAGTAGGCTGAGGCAAAAGAATTGCTTGACCCCAGGAGTTTGAGGTTGCTGTGAGCTATGACGCCACTGCACTCTACCAAGGGTAACAAAGTGAGACTCTGTCTCAAAAAAATAAATAAAATAAAGTAAAATAAGATGTTTCACATAGATTCTCTTTCTCGAACTATACGGTAACCTTGTGAAATAGAAAATGCCATACTATTCATGCCCATTAAACTCTGAAGTCTAGAGAAGTGACTTAATCAGTCACATTGTGAGTGAATTGTGAAGTCCATATCAGAAATAAGGCCTTCTGGTTCTTAACCCAGTGTTCTTCCCCAAGTGTGAAATTAATTTACCTGGAAAGGTGCCCCTGCTGTAAAAGGCACAAGGGCAGTTTTACAGAATGTGGCACATCTTGTGGCCCTGGCCTGGTTGGGGGTACAGGGCCTTCCTAAGTTGTTTTCAATAAGCAAATATTCCTGACACTTCAGTTATCCCAACCCAAACAATGAGCACACTGTGCACGAGGCTTCATACATTTCATTCAGTTGGAGGCAATGAGAATAACATAAGTCAAGGCATTGTGTGTATTCCCTCAAAGAAAGAAAAAAGCACACAACAAAACAGAGATTGTTGTAATGGAAACATCTAGGCTTTAAAAAAAGGGGACAAGCCTCTATGTCTGTCTCCGTCTCAACAGAGAAAGTGTCTTCCAGCAGAAACCTCATGCCTTCCATTCTCCTATGGGTCAAAGCAGGGCCATCAGCTTTCCCATTCTTGGACAACTCCAAAATTATGGTGTTTGATAAGGTATTCTCTCTAATTGATTCTGATTTTTCTTATACAGGGTGGACATAAAGTTTGTGTGCAATTTTAATGTCAAACTATTTTAAAGAAAGCACGTGAACTTTATGCCCACCTGGTATCTGGTGTTTTGCTGTCTCTGCGTTTACCCTCCTAACCTACTACCTTTACTCCACTGTTATGAGCTGCACTATGTCTCCATAAAAAAGGTTTTCTGATGTCCTACCTCCCAATACCTCAGGATGTGGCCTTAATTGGAAATAGGGATCTTACAAAGCTAATGAGGTTGAAATGAGGGTGTTAGGACGGACCCGCCTCCTAGTGTCCTGAGAAACAAGAAATTTTGGCACAGAGACAGGCATTCATGGAGGGAAGACACACATAGAGACTCAGGAAGGCCTGAGGCTGCCAGGAGTTAGCAGAGGCCTGGGGGGCCTGGGATAGATCCTTCCCTAGAGCCTTCAGAGGGAGCATGTGATCACCTTGATCTTGGACATTTGGCCTCCAAAACAGTGGCATAATGAATTTCTGCTGTTCTAAGCCACTCAATCTGTGGTACTTTGTTAATAGAAGCCCTGGGAAAGTAATACACCCACTAAGAATATACACACTTTACCCAAGATGTAGCCCGGAAAATGATAGTTATTTTCTTAGCAAAATTCAAGGTCTTATAGAAAAATGTACAAAGAACATGCTGCAAAGGTGTTTACAGATTGCACATTGCTCCTCTTTTCTACCTCTGCAGAACAGGAGTGGATTAGTGCTAGTGACAATGTCTGATGTGTTGGTACCTGAATTCATTAGGACACGTTTGGTTACAGGTAATAGGACGTCCATTTCAGAGTCACCAAACAGTGAAGGCAACTTCTTGGTTCCCATATCTGAAAATGCAGATGAAGTCTGGGCTTCAGGCATGACTTGATCAAGGCCCCAGATTAACTTCTCTGTGATCCCCTCAGTCCTCTTTCTTCTGTGTGTTGATTCTATCCTTAGGCTGGTTTTCTCATGGTGGCAAATTATTGCAATGATCCCAGTGTGAGTCTAAGTCCAATACCTCTCAGAGAAAAAATGCTTCATCTCTCAGGGAAAAAAAGCCTAGGTTTCCAAGCAAAAGTCCTGGATGTGCTCCTGATTACTCCATCCCAACCCGCCCTTAGGGAAAGCCATGTGCTAATTGGTTATGCCTGACTTACATCACTGTGGCAAGAAGGTTGGGATTCCCTGATGGCTTAGACCACTTACGGCCTCCTTCTGACCTAGGGGTGATTGAACAACTGACCAGGCCATCACTGAATGGAAGAAGATCAAAATAGATCCTGAGGAGTCACCACAACATCCATCCGGAATTTAACCCTTGCTGTGCTATGAAGTTAAACATTGTGAAGATATGATTATTAGAAAAACATTAGCTTGGGCTATACCCATCTGCTGCAATGCAGAATCCAGAATATGAAGGTTCCTTTCATATCTCAGAAGGGGCTATAAGCAGAGGAGGTTAGGTTGTATTTGTTGTATTTATCAAGCGCTGTTCTAGTTACTATGGCTACATAAGAAGTTATCTCAAAACGTAGTGCCTTAAAATAACAATAATTATTCATTATCTCTCAAGGTTGCTGTGGATCAGGAATTTGGGTCGAGCGTAATTTGGCAGATCTAGCTTACAATGTCTCCTATGGTGCAGTCCAGATTGTGGCTGTGGCTGGAGTCATCTTGAAGTCTTCTTCTCTAAAGGTATACATGCTTGTGCTCAGCATGACACCTGATCTGAGACAGGTGAAATCCTTGGACCTCCCTTTCTAGTCCTATGTTGTCTTTTCATGGGATCTCTGCAGGGTGGTGGCTACAGGATGGGGCCTCTCAAGGGGAAGGATGGTGAATTTATATATCTACCCATCTATCTATCTATCTATCTATCTATCTATCTATCTATCTATCTATCTATCTATCTATCTATCCATCCATCCATCTATCAATCACACACGCACATAGAAAAGCAGGTGATCCCTTATTACCTTCTATGACCTACCCTACAAACCAGCCCCTTCACCACTGCAGCATTCTGTTCATTAGGCAGTCACAAAGTGCCACTGGGCCCACAGGGAGGGGAAATAGTCTCCACCTTGAAAAGAAAGTGGCAAGATTCTAGCAGAACACATGGAACCAGAAAACTGCTGTGTCCCTGCATAGAAAATATAATCTGCCACACACTTAATTGCATTTATGTGCTATAGCACACACTTAATTGCATTTATATTCTATAGAGTGTTCTGAGCATGTTGCAAATACCAGCTCATGTAAATCAGGTACTGGTCTTGCTGTTAGAGATGGCAGATGTTGTCTGTCCTCCATCCACATTTCTTTCCCTCACCATGTACGTGCCTATCAGCTCAACTTTCAAGTTGGCCTGAGAGCTCTTTTCTAGAGCAGAAACAGATGGGTTGGAGAATAAATATCCTCTAGGAGCAGCTGTCAAAAATAACTGGCAGCAGTCAATGTAGAAATGCCCTGGATCCCTTGGTCCTGGGTGGTGGGGTGGAGCTTTGATTCTGAGGATGTGTTCTATGCTGGCCCCAGAATCTCCAGGGGTGTAAGGTCCAGTGGCCCACAGTGCGGATGAGCTTGACAATACAACTGTATCAGCTGCCTTTCTTTCCATGTCTTCTTCCTACCACTATACTTGTGTCTCTTGTCCCTCCCAAATAAACTACTTGGATTTGAATCTTTCTGGGGGAACTCAGATTAAGACTTTTAACTGGCCCAAGATCACTTAGGAATTTGAATCCCAATTATAACTGCAGATGGCTTTGAAAAGCTCTTTCTTAGTACCTCAACTAAGGGACCTTGTAGGAGAGGCAGTGCTGAAGAGGAGAAGAGGCCTGGAAAGGGAATCAGAATTCCTCCACTCTAGACCTGGACACTCCCAGCTTACATCCACCAAACATTTACTGAGCTGGTACCCAATGCTGAGCAGATTGCTAGAGCACCTCAGTTCTCTGATTCAGTGAAGGACATAACAATTTTTGGCCAAATTCTCTCTCAAGGCCATGAAAATGAGAAAACCTTCTTCCAGTGTAAGATTCATTTTGGAAACACTCTCTAGACTTCAGCATGGACCATTGCGATGGGGCTGGGATGAATGTATTAGCTAAGGCTGCCATAACAAATACCATAAATGGAATGGCTTAAACAACAGAAATTAATTTTCTCACAGTCTGGAGCCTGGAAAGTCCAAAATCAAGATGTCAGCTGATGCAAATTCTGACTGGCTTGCAGGCCTTCACTCTGTGTCCTCACTTGGTGGAGATAGAGAAAGCTCTGGTCTTTCTTCCTCTTCTTATAAGGACATTAATCCTATTGGGTAAATCCTATTGCCCCATCAAGGACTCAGAAGAGATGCCGGGCTCCCTGTGCCGCATGCTTTCCCGACAGGCACAGCAAACACGCCTTCTTGGAAAGTGTCTTGGGAGCCTTCTCTAGGCAGCTGCAGAGAGTTGACCAATGTTGGCATATGGGATGGAATCCACTCCCAATTCTAGCCATAAAGAATATATGCTTAAACAAAAAAGCCAGAAAGCAGCAGTCAAGAAATGCAGTAGGAGTCTGGAGGCAGGAAAGCTAGACCAGTGTGGGCTGAAGAGGACAGAAAGTGTGTGCAGTGAGGAGACCCATACTGGACTCTGAAGGATGGCGATGATCTTGAGTTTCTGGGAGGACAACAGTGACTCGTAGAGAGGGGGATGTGCTGGATATGTTCAGAGAAGAACTGGGCAAGGGTGGAGAGTTCTTACTGGCTCTGGACAGTGGATGACACGGAGGGGTCTCAAGTATTTTTTCCTTGCAACAAAAACAAGTTTTAGTTTCTTGATCTCCTTAACTCTGATGACTTGGCCTGCATCCAATTCATCCATTAATCACCCTGTAGCAAATTTTGAAATCGCCCCTTCTACAGCCTTGAACTCAAGTAGTTTTTTTCTTGTTTTCCTCTGTGCTCTCTCTTTCTCAACTATCACATCCTGACATGCACTCCCATAAAACTGGGTGTAAGTTATGAAGATGGTTTGGAAACTAGTGCCTATCACTCATTTCAGTTGCTGAATGGGTATTTCCAAATGGCTGTCTGCACAGCACCTCAACGTCAACATGCCCCAAGTCAAACTCTTCCTCACCCACAGAATAAGCTGGCCAGCTGCGCCCCCAGTTCTCTGAACATCACTGTTCCTCCATCAACCATCAACCCTGCTCTCAAAGCCTCGGAGGGAAGTAAAGAAAACTTATCTAAATAGAACGCTGAGCCCCTTGCTGGGTATTTTCACGCCTTACCTCATTTAATCCTCACAACAAGCAAGGAGGTAGACAAAATTGTTTCCATTTGTAAATGAGGAAACGGAGGCTTCGAAGGGTTAGAGAATTTGCCGAAAAGTAAAGCTAAAACTAGTTTTTAAAAATAGAGCCAATGGCAACACAGATCACTTTGAGTTCAAAGTTTGCTTTCTCTTCATCCTTCACCAACATCTTTTATTTTCCCTTTAGATCTTTCATCTGTGTTATTCCCTTCCGTTCCCTCCACCACCACTCGTTCCCAGTGTCCCACCCAATGGGAAAGTCTCTAATAAGTCTCCCAGTTTAGGACAGCCAAGAAGAGCAGCTGTACAAGGCAAGCAGCAGGTGCTTCATGGAGTGGGAGGGGACTGGTGGACCACCGGTGCTTGGTCTCTGGCCTCAGAGGAATTTATAATTCAGAATAGGAAATGGCAAAGAGAGGGTGGGAGGAAGGTGAGAGAAAAAGGTGGGAGATAGAGAGAGGGTGGGGAGGGGAATAAAGAGTGGGATGTCAAGGGAAGCTGCCAGTCTCATGGTTTGCCCTGGAAACCTGTCTGCTCAGCTCCAGCCCACTTCTGGGCATTCTTCTCACCCCTGCCTGTAGCCCACAAGGTACAGTGATGATAACCACAACTACAGAATGTGGCCGACATGGTCCTAAATACAAACAAAGCAGCCGGAAGAACGGCTTCTAGGGATAAACATCTGTACACTTTGGTTATATTTCTTTTCACTATTACTATCCAGCACTGTGGAGCTATTAACTAATCGGCCACACTGTGCTAAGCGCTTTCTAGGTATTATATCATGTAATCCACACAACAATCACACTGCATTTTACAGAAAGGCAAGTTAGGCTCACAGAAACATGCCTAAGATGCCACACTTGAGATGGGGAAAACCAAACCCAAGCCTGCCCAGCTCCAGGGCCCCTGCACTTCACCCCTACATCAATCTGCCAACCAACTACACCCTCCAGGAAAAGGTTCTTGTTGTAAAAGTAACACAGTCAGTGTAATTGGGTATGTGTGTATGCGTGATCATTATAAAAGTGTGGATAAAGAGAGATGAAAATGGAAAATCCTATTATCCCATCACCAAGTAACATGCTGGCATCCCTGCTCCCAGATGTTTCTATGTCTATACACACTATTCTTCTTGAATAAGACCAGGACTACACAGTGTATAAAGTTTCTAACTTTCATTCATGGAATAATATACTGTATCATGCATTTCTTTCTTTACCTTAAAATAGTTTTCTATGATGCAGGAGGTTGTGTAGGACTCCTTCAGTCCTTTCATGGATGTACCATAACTTTTTTAACTAGTCCTTCTATTGTTGGACATTTAAAGTTTTGTTTTTCAGTTTTTTGCTCTTGTAAATAACTCTATGATGGACATCTGTGCAATTGAAGCCATCCAGTCAGGCCCCTCCCATCCTCTCAGGCCCTCCTCCAAAGCCTTTGCCACGTGACAGCTGGAGAGATCATGGCCTTGGAACATGCAGCTCGCTCTGCCTGAGTCTCCTTCTCACTTTCAGTCACTGGCCAACTCATGCTATCTCTCAGGTCTCAGATAAAATGGCACTTCTTCCAGGAAGCCTTCCAAGACTTTCCAGAATAGATCAAGCCCCTCAGTTGTTTGTGCTCCTAGCCCCTCCACAGCTCCTTCCTTGCATTTAATGTAATAATGCGGAATTAACTGGCCATGTAGTCACTTGTCTAATGGTCGCCTTCTCTAGTAGATTATTAGTTTTGTGACGACAGCATCTGTGTTTCTATTTTTCACTATGCCATCCCCAGAGACTAGCAAGGGCACTTAGTAAATGTTTTTAAATAAATGAATGAATTTATTTATTAAATGACTGTATCCTAGAGCAAGGATATCCTTCAACACTTTCTGAAATAAAGCTTTAGAAGTCAAATTGTTGAGTCAAAGGACATGCACATTTTTGAGACTTTTCATAGCTTGTTCACTTGCTTCCTAGAATGGTAGTAACGATTCCCATTTCCATCACTTGTGTGTAGGGGGGAGGCCCGCCTTTTGTATGTCCTCAGCCAAATCGTCATTTATTTTTTAAACCAGTTTATAAAATGATTTGCTAAATTACTCCAATCAGTGTTGGAATTTCCTTCCAAAATCTAGTTGTATAGAGAGAGGGCTAAAAATTACTGTTTTACAAAATGCACTTTGAATTTACAGGGCACCCTTTCCTGCTTTATTGTCATTGCCAGGTATCAGTTCCACTCCTAGATCCCAGGTTTCCTAACTATTATAGTGATGACTACCATCGTTTGATTACCTAGCGTTTGTTGAGGATCTATTGTGTTGATACACCACATTCACGCTTTTCTTACACTATCTCACTTAATCCAAACACAGACCTAATGAAATACCATAATTACCCTCTATCACGGATGAGTAACTGAAGCACAGACATGTTGGGTGACTCGCCTGAGCTCACACAGCTAACTGGTGATGCAGGTATTGGAGTTCAAATAATCTTGATTCTAGAATCCCTGCTTTTAGTTTCAACAAGCAACCCCTACTTTTCAGGTCTCATGTTCAGGTTTCCATGAATTAAAAAGAAAAAGTCTGTAGCCAGCACTCTTTCAAAATAGTTCTTCTAGTGATAACTAATGTAATGCAAATAACTGCTGTTTGCCATATGTCTCACATCCACTTATTTGCAGTATTTTTATTTTCACATTATTATTGTTCCCATTTTACAGGTGACTAACTGAGACTCAGGTAAGCTACATCACTTCCCCCACATAGCTAGGAAGTGGCAGAACTCAAAATCTAAATCATAGCCTCTAAATCCTTTCTACTTTCCCCAGTAACACCCAACTCTTACATGCTGTTTATTCCTTTACTAATTTTTTTAGCCAAGACTTTTATGAAATAAACTTGCTTGCTAGAAAATACACAGACAAACTTTGGAAATATTGCTGGTTTGGTTTGAGACCAGATTAATAAAGCAAACATTGCAATAAAGCAAGTCACACAAATTTTTTTGGTTTCCCAGTGCATAGAAAAGTTATATTTATACCACACTGTAGTCTTTTAAGTGTGTAATAGCATTATATCTAAAAAATAATGAACCTTAACTTAAAAATGCTTTATTGCAAAGAAAATGCTAATGATAATCTGAGCTTTCAGTGAGTCACTTTTTTGCTGGCAGAGGGTCTTGCCTGGTTGGTGATGGCTGCTGACTGATCAGGGTGGTGGTTGCTGAAGATTGGGGTGGCTGTGGCAATTTCTTAAAATAAGACAACAATGAAGTTTGCCACAGTGATTAACTCTTCCTTCCATGAAAGACTTCTTTTAAGCATGTGATATTGTTTGGTAGCATTTTACCCACAGTAGGACTTCTTTCAAAATTGGAATCAATCCTCTCAAATCTTCCTGCTGCTTTATTAACCAAGTTTATGTAATATTCTAAATCCTTTGTTGTCATTTTAGCAATGTCCATAGAATCTTCACTTGGAGTAGTTTCCATCTCAAGAAACCACTTTTTTTGCTCATCCATAAGAAACAAGTCTACCCATCTGTTCAAGTTTCATCATGAGATGGCAGCAATTCAGTCACATCTTCAGACCCCACTTATAATCCTAGTTCTTTTGCTATTTCTACCACATCTGCAGTGACTTCCTCCACTGAAGTCTTGGACCCCTCAATCGGATGAGGACAATCAACTTCTTCCAAATTCCTGGAAGTCTGGAAGAAGTGTTAATGATTTCATCTCCTCCCATGAGTTGTGAAACATTTTTACTGGCATCCAGAATGATGAATCTTTTCCAGAAGGCTTTCAATTTACTTTGCCCAGACCCATCAAATGTACCCTATCTATGGCAATTACAGCCTTACAAAATAAATAGTAAGACTTGAAAGTCAAGATTACTCCTTGATCCATAAGGTACAGAATGGATATTAGGTAGCAGGCATGAAGACAACACTAATCTCCTTAGACATCTCCATCAGAGCTCTTGGGTGCCCAGGTGCATTGTCAATGAGAAGTAATATTTTGAAACAAATCTTTTGTTTTGAGTAGTAGGTCTCAACAGTAGGCCTAAAATATTCAACAAAACATGCTATAAACAGATGTGCTGTCAACCAGGCTTTTTTGTTCCATTTACAGAACACAAGAGCACAGGCAGAGTAAATTTACCATAATTCTTAACTGCCCTAAGATTTTCCAAAAGGCAAACTAGCATTCGCTTCAGCTTAAGGTCACCAGCTCCACTGGCCTCTGACAAAAGAGTCAGTCTGTCTTTGAAGCCAGGCATTGTCTTTTCTCTAGCCATGAACATCCTTGATAGCATCTATTTCTAGTCTAAGCCTGTTTTGTCTACATTGAATATCTGCTATCTACTGTAGCCACCTTCATCATTGCCCTTGCTAGATCTTCTGGGTAACTTACTGCAGCTTCTATAACAGCACGTGCAGCTTCACCTTGTACTTTATGTTATGGAAATGGTTCTAACTAGCTTCCAACATTTCTTATGCAGCTTCCTCACCAATCCCAGGCATCACAGAATTGAAGAGAGTTAGAGACGTGTTCTGGGTTAGGCTTTGGCTTACGGAACTGTGGCTGGTTTGATCTTCTATACAGACCACTAAACGTTTCTCCATATAAGCAAAAAGGCTGTTTCACTTTCTCATTCATGTGTTCACTGAAGTTGCACTTTTAATTTCCTTCCCGAACTTTTTCTTTGTCTTCACAACTTGGCTAACTGTTGGATGCAGGAGGCCTAGCTTTTGGCCTATCCCAACTTTTGATATATCTTCCTAAGTTTCATCATCTGTAGCTTTTGATTTCAAGTGAGAAACATGCAACCCTTCCTTTCACTTGAATATGTAGAAGTCCTTATACAGTTATTAACTGGCCAAATTTCAGTATTTCTACATCTCAGGGAGTAGGAAGACCCAAGGAGAAGGCGAGAGACAAGAGAATGGCATTTATCAATTAAGTTCACTGTCTTATATGGGCATGGATTGTGGCACCACAAAACAATTACAATAGTACATCAAAGATTACTGGGCACAGATCACCATAACAGATGTAATAAAAAGGAAAACATTTGAAATATGTGACAATTACCAAAGTCTGACCCAGAGATGCAAAGTGAGCACACACTGTTGGAGAAACGGCACTGATAGATTTGCTCTATGCAAGGTTGCCACAAACATTCAAATAGTGAAAAATGCAACATCTCTGCAAAGCGCAGTGAAGTGAAATGCATCTATGTCTAGTGTTGCCACCAACTTTGTGCATGGAGAGAATGCAGATTCCTTAGAATTCTGCATTCTGCAGCCATGTGCCTCGGGCGATGGGAAGAACACAGAAACTTACATCAGAAAGATCTGTTTTCAAAATATAACTTGCCACTTTCTAGCTGATGGATGTTGGTCATTACAGTTAAACGACCTGATTTTAATCTTCTCATCAGCAAAACCGGGCTAATAGTATCTTCCTTGCTTTATTATTATGAGAATTAGCAGTAACACATCAGATAACCCCGAGTATCCGGTGGGCATCAGTATGGGATAGTGCTAGTGGTGTCAATGCTGACTGCGCTGGTGGCATGGTGGTGACTTCCTTCTGTTGCCCACGTAAGCCTCAGTCTCACTATAGGAAGCCTCCACACACATTCATCGCCAAGTAATGCTTGAAACACATTCACACCCTTGAACTTTCCTGTGACTGAGATACATGCTTCGCAATCTATCTTAAGGTGACCTTCACTTGTGTGGAAAATCTGAAAATGTACAGTCAGAGTTACGTAACTGAGGCTGGCCTATAAAAGAAGTAGCTTTTCTCTTCCTCCTTTAAGTTTTTTTCATCCACTTGAGGCATTCCCCTTGTGGGCGTGTGATCTCCCCAACAGCAGCAATAGCTCAGGCGGCCACAACCACAGCCCTGAGCCCTGCTGCAAGTGAGAGCGCCATGGAGCACGGGGCCTCCTGCAGGCCCAGAGCTCCTGAGCAGTCTCGGTTCCATCTGGTGGCTACCAGAGCAAAGGCTGGCGGAGCTCAAGGGCCTCCAGGCCTGCCCTGAGCAGGGGATACATTGGAGGTGGCTGTCTCTCCCTGGGGCAAACTGACTCTGGGAGAACTTTTGCTCAAATTCCAGGGGCTCCAGATTCTAAAGATGCCAGAAGAACCAAAGATGCTTAAAGGAACCTCTGCCCACCAACACATACCCTTGCCTGGGGTCCCGGTAGGAAAAGAAAGTGTCACCATCTCAGTGTAGATCATGGCACGGGAACTGACGTTTCAGAAACGGGACAGGAGCTATAGAATTGGGCTATCTTCTGCCTGGTGTGCTTCAGTATCACTGGGAGATAAAAATAGGTAAAAGATGTGGGCAAACAATACAACGGTCAGTCCTTACATCAAGCTCCCCCAGTGCCAGACACTACTAAGCACTTAATCTGCTAACAGCCCAAGGATAGATAGCATCATTTTTCCCACTTAACATGTGAGGAATGGGAGGAGCGGTTAAATAACTTGTCAATATGTGGCAAAGACAGACTCGGACTTCAGACAAACCAGCATTCTGACTTCAGACACCAAACTCTAAACCACTGTGTCTCACAAAAGAGAAATTATAAAGGATTGATAGACACGTGCGAAGATGTTCAGCCTCAACAGTGACCAGAAGAAGCCGCAAGTGACAAAACAGACATGCTCAAATGTCAGCCCCTTTCAAAAGGGACGTGTGCATATCTACCAAATGTATGGGCAGTCCCCGAGTTACAAACATCTGCCTGACATACAACTCACATTTACAAACAGAGACTGTTACAGGTAGTAGCTAAATATACTAATTCAAGTTAAGAACAGACCTGTACAGCCTATCTCATTCATAACCTGGGATTGCCTGTAAACTGTGAATTCCCCTGGGTCCAGGACTCCACTTCCAGTAATCCACGCTGCCGGAATTCTCCAAAAGCTTTGTGTACTAAGAATGCTCACATGGAGCATTGTCTTTGCAAGCCCCTCTAGCCATCTCTGTACGTGACTCATAGTAAAGTACCTGGCACTCATTGGGGTCTCTAAACTACTTGCTAGAACATATAAAAGTTCAATATTTATTTAGCTAAATAATGATGTATTTGTCCAAGTGCTTTAGTATTTCTACCAACAGTTCAACAGTACGAGTATGACCAAACCCAAATTCTTCAGAAATGAAAGAAATCAGAAAGAGACCCTTCTCTTTTAGGCTCTGTGTGGCCACCACCCACTATGGTACCCACTGCTGCCCTGCTGGAGGATGGGGGGCGTTTGAAGGGGTTCAGCCCATGGGCGATACCAAAAGATCAGAAGGCAGGCCTGGGAGTTGGAGTATTTTTCTCCCGTACCCCCATATGTACCCCTGTCCCCTTAGGCCTGGTCATGGTTTCATCAGTGGCTGGAATTCCATAGAACCCCAGTTTCTCTGGGTGGTCACTGTTTTAGGTCTGTGACTCATACTGGGTCTGACAATGCCTTTCCTTTCCTGCAAGCCAAGAAGAAGGGAGAGTTTCTGCCTTTGCGAGTCTCTGCATGCCTCATCATCCCCACAGTTCCACCCACCTGTGTTCAGAGCTCCTTACTAAACCATGTTAGACTGAAGCCCTTAGGGTGCCGGCTCTTTTTGCCAGGACCTAAGTGATTGGGCCTCAGACTTCCATGCAGTACACACCTGGTTAGCACCTCCTGGGGTTACCAGCATGAAGATGTCCAGCCTTTTCCACCTGCCAGCTCAGGGGAGCAGCTGTAGCAGACGTTTTCCATGGGCTAGTGAAAGACCTTAACCTTCAAGTTTAGTCAGGGCTTGGCTATTTTTTATGTGACAATGAATTACGATAGCACACATGAGGTTAAATTAGTTTCTGGTCAGATGTCCGTATAAGTATATTTAAATCCAGTTAAAACATCTATGTCTCTAGAAAGCTCTTGAGACATTTGTCTCATAGGCAAATGCAGTGAGTTCAAAGAGGCCAATGGAGAGTGAGCTACAGAGAAACCTGCTACTCCTTAAGGGTCCTCATCACAGGGAAGGCTGTGTCAACCACCTGGTCCCAAATCTGGAGCCTAGAATTTCTCATTCCAGATCTCTAAACCTCTCTCAGGCTTATCCCTCCTACCCCGACCCCCCCACCCATCCTCATTTCTACAGCCTGGACTGGGGCCTGACCTTTTCTTGTCTGGTTTGCAATTATCATAAAGATTAGATGTGTCTTCATTTTTGCATTCCAGCCTGGTGGCACCATGTGGCATAGTGTAGCCCTCACTAAAAGTTGGTTGCATGAATCACAGCATTTTTTCCTTCTCCAAACCATTTTCCACCTGACATAGTGAGATCCTTCTAAATCAGAGACTCAGTTATATCTATATCATCACTTAAAGTCCTCCTTCATTCCACCATGACTCTTAGCCAGGGGTTGCCAGCCTTGCTCTGTAAGGGAATAGACAGCAGATAATTCAGGTCTTTTTGGCCATGTAGTTAGTTTCTGCTGCAACGGCTCCATCTTGCTATTGTTCTGTGAAAGTGGCCATTGATGAGCTACTTTTAATCAATGAGCTTGGCCGTATTCCAATAAAACTTGATTATAAAAACAGGTAGCAGACTAGATTTGACTGCCTTTGGCCTTTGCACTTGCTTCCATTATTACACCTAACTGCATCCTATCATCACTTGTCGATATGTTCACAGTTTGTTAACCTGCTCTGAGCAAGTATGTCCAAGCTGGTTGGTGTGGCCAACAGGCTGCCCAGGGCCTGAATTCAGCTGGTCTTTTTTTCCAGACACTTCTGCACACTTTTTAAAAATAAGTTACGTACATTTTTATTATGTATTGTGTTTATTTTATTTTATTTTATTTTATTTATTTATTTTTTGAGGCAGAGCCTCAAGCTATCACCCCAGGTAGAGTACCATGGCATCACAGCTCACAGTAACCTCCAACTCCTGGACTCAAGTGATTCTCCTGCCTCCGCCTCCCAAGCAGCTGGGATTACAGGCTCCTGCCACAACACCCAGCTATTTTTTTTTTTTTTGGCTGCAGCCGTCATTGTTCTTTGGCAGGCCTGGGCTGGATTCGAACCCACCAGCTCAGGTGTATGTGGCTGGCGCCTTAGGCTTAAGCCACAGGCGCTGAGCCTCCTGCACACTTTTGCTTGCCATCGAAGTCGCTTTTCTTACAAAACCCTCAGTGTGCTGTGTATGTGTAGGCATCTGTGACTTTATACTTATGACTCTCTTTTCCTAGTATCCTCTTTCCCCATCTATATGCTCATGAAGCACCAGTATTTCAAAACTCCCTTCATTAAAGCCTTCCCTGGTACCCCACCTGGAGAGAACCTCACCCTCCTTTTGCTGCCTCTGCACCTGCTTCCGTTATTGCACCTGACTCTGTTATGTCATTACTTGTTGACATCTCTATACCCAATTATGGAAGGGGACAGGCCCGTTACAGATGTGCTTAGGAATTGTTTGCTGACTGAACTGAGACAAAAGTGCCTTTCAGTAGGGCAATTCCAGATTTGTTGAGGCAGCCCCAGTTCTTACCCATTGGCCAAACATAACAGTTTGGTGCCATTTTTCACTCTCAGAAGTGACCCCATGCTTATGACAAATTATATAGTTGCCGTCCTTATCTGCACTCCATGTGCTTAGCCTATATACAGGACCACAATAGAAGAGTTTAGGGTCTCCCATCCCTGAGTTCATGCCCTTTCCAGTGTCAGCAGAGATCAGTGTCCCTGGCTTCCCCAGGCACAGCTGTGAGGCCAGGACAGGGAGGTTGCCAATGCAGGTCTGGATTTCTGTGTCCCCTCAGTACAGTGGGATAGGACCAGACTTGCAAGAAGGTGACTAGTTAACTCTGCTCTACTCTATGACCCCAGAACAACTCTAACTGAAGCCAGGAGGTGGAGAAAGAGCAACAGGACTTCATGCTCAGTGCAGCAAACCCTCCAAGCTCAGGGCCCACCAGGGAAAAGACGTTTATGCACAAAGAGGGATATTTCACTTGAGCAACCAGCCCATTTCACAGGTTATAGGAGTGGCTCCCAACAAGGTGCCCAGGAAAGGGAAAGAGGAATCACTGAATGGTCTTTCCCCCTAGCCGGCTCCACTCGTGTGACAGCAGCCAGTTGCCCCCACCTCTTTCCTGAGCTTTCTCCTTCCTCCCCCGCATTTCAGACACTTCATCTCTGTTCCCTGGGCCCTCACAGGAATACAAAGTGATCCTCCGGAAGTGGGGCTGCATAAGAAGCCCTTGGTTCTTTGAAAGCAATCCCAAATGTGGGAGTGGTTCCCTAACTCTCACAGCTCTCAAGTCAGAGGAAAGGCAACTGAGTGCATTTGCCAGAAATGTCTCCCTCTGCACATGAATCCGTGAATCTATTATCTACACATCCATCCTCAGAACGCTGCCCTCTAAAAGGCCAGCCTTATTATTTCCAGGAGAAGCTAGCTCTTGCTGACCCCAAATTCTAACTCATAACTTTGAATCTGTACTCCTGACTTTTTGTTTAATAAGCCTTTTGAGTAGCTTTTGAATAATTCCCGAGTCAACCTCAACTATATTCAATTCTCCTAAATAGACATGTATCTTCCATTGTATATCAGGACATCCCCTGCCAATAAACAAAAAGTTCAAACTTAGAAAACTAAGGGATTACTATAAAGATTCTTTGCAGGATGAGGACTCACCACTATTCCTTTACTAATTGAATGGGTTTCTGAATTTAAGTGTTCCTTTGTGACTCCTTAAAGCAAAGACTTCAGAAGCCACTGTCAAATAAACATCATCTCTCACACCATATCACCAGGTAAACATGACTCAATTTATCCCCAATGTTTTAGAAACACCCCCCTTCTTGACTTACATTATGTAAAACACAGTGTATATTTGAATATCACCCCCCCAAACCAGATAAAATCCAGCACCAAAGAATGTGGCAAAACAATTCTGTGACTAAAACCATGAATTCTAAAACTTCAGCAAACAGGTGATGTATTGCCCCCCATGTACAAAGTACCCCCAGAAAGTTAGAACAGGGGATCTTAGCCTGAGCTATCCATTTGGAAGAAAGATGAGAAAATATATGCATAATTTACATGAGACTGAAAATAACCTACATGATCTTGAGCAATTTATGTAAGTTCACTAAGTTAGTTTCCTTATGCTTCATACAGAAAGTGCCTCTCACAGGATGTTCATGAGGATGCATGAGGCGATGTGTACAAAGAGCACAGA
This sequence comes from Perodicticus potto, assembly GCA_963574655.1. Taxonomy (NCBI): domain Eukaryota; kingdom Metazoa; phylum Chordata; class Mammalia; order Primates; family Lorisidae; genus Perodicticus; species Perodicticus potto. The sequence goes on from CAUYRH010178427.1 coordinate 16,664, forward strand.
CAGCAGCGGTGGTTCTTATCTTCACCTGTGCTTCCCTCATATTCATTAAGAGATTATCTTACTATGTGTTTGTGGTAGTCAAGAAACGATGACTGAAGGAGGTGGAATTTGAGCTAGATCTTAGAGGATGGGTGGCATTTCAGGGATGATGGATCAGTGGTCACTTTGAGCAAGAGAAAGGGTGCAGACCAGGTCCTGGAGGCCATGGACAGGGTTGGCTGACATACGGATATCCAACAGAGAGAAACGGGAAGTAAGGCTGGAAACAGAGGTTGAGATAACATTTTGAAGGAAATTCCCAGAGGAGGCATTTGAACATTACCCTACAGTCAACTGAAGGTTTTAGGGGAGAAGAGCAATATTCTCTGAGTTATATTTTAGATATATTCTTCTGGCTGCAGTGTACCAAATGGACAGCAGTGGAGAGACCACTCAGAAAACTTTTGGTTATTTTAATGGCCTGGGCAAAAGACAGTGAGGGTCTAAACACGCCTCAGAGACTATAGAAAGCAGATAAAGCAGACAGATGGGAGAAACATTTGGGAGAAAGATCAGAGAGCCTAATTTAAGGGAGAATGAGAAGGTGGAGTCATCTTTTAGTGATTCAAAGATTTTGAACTTGGGTACAGATGCCCTTTAAAAAGTGAAAAAATGCAGAAAGTGCAACCAGTTCAGAGGATAGGAGAGACAACATCTGTGGCTATAGTCCCCAACTCTAAGGCAAGCAAGCAGACCTTGGATGGAAATTGATCTTTCTCTTTCCTCTTCTGTGAAATGGAGCTACCTGGGTATATCCCATAACTTCCACAAATAGCTTTACCGATTTCTAAGTCTGAGCTTCTCAAAACTGGAATCTCTGTACTCATGATTCACTGTAATTTAGGGAGTAAATGTATGAATCACCCCATGTGTGCCTATTTATATCTATTACTACTTACCCAGGAAGACTCGAATAGATGGGCAAAGTCAACTGCAAGCCCAGTGTGGAGACAAGAGAGGGGTTTCATATGTTTGTTTAGTGGCTGCTTTGGCAGATAAAATGCCAAGAGTAGTTATTGAGACCCTGTAGAGTTTCTTGGCAACTTGGATGGAAACTATAGTACTGCATCAGCCAGGGTCCAGTCAGGAAAATAGACCATAGTAGGTATTTTAATGGAGAAAATGTAATATTGGAGTATTATAAATAGTTGTTGGAGGACTGACAAAGAAAAATGAGAACACTGAGCTAACACCAATGTAGTAGCCGAAGTAAGTTTCTCCCACCACCAAAGAGAACAAACAAAAGAAACAGGAGTTGTCAGAACCTTCAAGTTAGCAGAGAATCCTACGGAGCTGGGCAGGTCTCCATGGGAGGAGCAGTAAGTGCGACTCTCTGTCAGGCTGCATTTCAGCTGGCTCTGGGGGTTCTGGGAAAAGGTGACCTGGAACCCGCTGTCACTGATGGGTACATGGCCATTGCTGGGGTGATGCTCGCATGAATAGCCAAAGAGGAAAGAGCAAGTCCCCTGTCTTCTCCTCCTGTCCCCTATTATAAGAACCTAACAAGAAGTCAGCTAGCACAGGAGAAATACAATTTGTAGAGTCCCAGCATCATACGACGAAGAGGAAAGAAGAGCAGATTTGGAGCAGAGAATCCAAAGTTCGATACCTGACGTGAGGAATTTATTCAGCACAAGATCTGAGAGATATCAGATTGTTACATTTATTTTCTGAACACAAAATATAAAAACTGTTCCTTGGCTCGGGGCCTGCAGCTCAAGCGGCCAAGGCGCCAGCCACATAAACCAGAGCTGGCGGGTTTGAATCCGGCCCGGGCCTGCCAAACAATGACAACTACAACCAAAAAATAGCCAGGCATTGTGGCAGACACCTGTAGTCCCAGCTACTTGGGAAACTGTGGCAAGAGAATCGCTTAAGCCAGGAGTTGGAGGTTGCTGTTAGCTGTGATGCCACAGCACTCTACCCAGGGTGACAACTTGAGGCTCTGTCTCAAAAAAAAAAAAAAAAAAAAAACTTTTCCAAATAATGGAGCACAGTCTAGAAATACTAATCTATTCTCCACCAAGCCTCAAAGAAAAGCCTAGAAATACTAATCTACTCTCCAGCAAGCCTCAAAGAGAAGGAAAAAAATAGACTTTGTGAAGGGAAAGTGCTGATGCTAAGATACAGATTGAGGCAGACACACCCTAATGTGACCCTCTAGCGATATATGCCCTTGTCTAATCCCATCTCCTTGACTGTAGCTGACACCCAAGAATTTATTTTTAAAAATAGGATACAGCAAGGGTAGGGGGATATCACTTTTTGATTATGTTATGAAACCAAGTCTTAGCCAACTGGAGTGAGAGAAGTTCTCCTACTGTCCTTAAAGAAGCAAACATCCATGCTGTGACCTGCACTGGCCTCAAGGACTTGAGGATGGTTTCCTGACAACAGCCAGTAAGAAGCAAGGGCCCTCATACAACCACGGGGAAATGAACTCTTCCAACAATTTGGATGAGCTTGGAAGTGGATCATTTCCCAGAGCCTCCAGATAAAACTACAGTCTTCTGCGTAGATTTTCAGCAGAAGACCTTGCTAGACTCTGCCTAGATGCCAGACCCTTAGAAACTGGATGTTGTTTTAAGCCACCAAGTTTATAATAATTTGGTATACAATATTAAATCAACATAGGGATAATCTTTATTTCTCTGTTTTCCACCTACAGTCAATATTGACCTCTTATCTAACATGGACCAGGTGTTTCCAGTCTTCAAGAAGCCACTTTAGTGGAGAAAACAGACCAATCCGGTCTTGTGTACTATGTTTAGGATATAGGTAAGCCTGATCAGCAAAAGGGCATAGGGGAGCCCTCAAAGGAGAAGTTCTTGGTTAAAGGAAGACTTATCAGTTAACTAGGGAATGGGGCTTTAGGAAGAGGTCCAAAAAAATTAGATTGTCCTGACTGCCGATCATTTTTCTCCAACTTGCTTACATGTAACAGAGATCAAAAAGAAAGGAATCAATTTAAGTTCTTCCTTAAATTGTTTTCCTTCAATCAGATTTACACTCATATTACAGAACGCAATTGAAAATTCAAAATCCAGAAGAGTAAAAAAAAAAAAAAAAAAAAGCGTGTGCTTGAACTTAGATATGTCTCCTGATAGAGAGTAGATTAGTGATTGTTTGTCTTAATAAACGCCACTTCCTCTTGAAACTGTGCCCAAAACAACCTTAAAAAGTTCCGATTTCATGAAACGTGTCACTTCCTCTCTACTCACAGCCCCCATTTTCCTTCCTTCCCCTGGGTCTCACTTTTTTTTTTTTTTTAATGTAATGCTTTAGTGTTTGAAATAATACCCCTCTCTGGCAGGCTGAAGTGAAATAACTCCCATTTTTCTGGAGAGAGTTTTGTGATGCAGAAAGTTTTGATCTCAGCCAAGGTCACGGAGAGGGTCAGAAACAACAGAGCTGAGATTCAACTCCTCGCCCTGGGAGCCTCAGTTTGAGCCCCACAGCCGTCTTGGTGCCGACGTCTGAACTTGGAATGGCCTCCCACCCACGCCCAGCCTTCTTTGGTGCCCCCTTCCCTTCCCATAACCTCCACCAGTTACTCAGGGTCCATGACCAGGATATGCTCAGCCACATTGCTTGACCTACTTTAGCATTGTCACGCTTCTCAGGGGAACTTTGGGGGCAGAGCCATGAAAATGGGTAAAAGCCTCCCTCCTATCCAGCCCCAGCTTAGCTTGGACCTGCTTGCACTGAACAGAGGAGAGGGGACAGAGCAAATGAAAATGACAAAAGGGAGGAATGAAGTGACCACAGCTGGCCTTCAGCAGTGCCAGAGTGACCAGTCTGGGACTTCTTGAATGTCTGGGCAAAGATAAAAGCACCTGTCCATTTCACATCGACCTTTTATCTGTCTCAAGTCACCATGGGAGCTACTTAGGGAGGAGCCCCATCTTCTGTACTTCTCTAAAGCACCCTGTACTCCTCCCACAAGGGCAGTATAATTAGTAACAAAAACACTGCGGGCTACCATCCCCTGTAAGGTGGGCTATTAACTTTTCAGAGGGCGTGAAGAGCTACCACTCTAATTTAAATAAAGCTAATGCCAAGGAACCCACATTTAAAGTTCTAAAACAGCAGCTACGCACCCACCACCACCCACAGATCTAGTGATTGAGATTTTTTTCTTCAGCTTGGCCTATTATTTATTTGGAATCAGAACTGATTTCCAGCTAGATGGTGCAGTCATTCAATCTGACACCTCAAAGCATCTGCTGGTAGAGGTTTCTACCCCTTTAAAAAGTGTGGGCAAGGTATCATAACAGTGACCTCTCATTGCTGTGGGGGGACTTGTGCCAGCTCCCAGAGGGCTCCCAGACTGACTGGAATCACTTACCCTCCCTGCCTGGCTCTCAGATCAGAAGCATCTCAATCCATTTCTGAAACAGGAGCAAAAACAGAAGCAGCAGTGATTCCTTCCCAGGGCACATTTCTACTGGAGTCCTACGTTGAACCACTCTGGTACCCACTGGTTATTGCCTTTGAAGCCAAAAATTATGACTTAACACCTGGTCCAGTTTACCGTTGAATTTCCTAAGTGGAAATCTTGGGGAGGAGGCACACGGGGAGTCCCCAGGGAGAGAGAGAAGAAAATCGAACCACTCTTTCAAAACATAAAATTGAATTAAAAACTAAAAATTACATTTTCACAAAGCAAGACTAAGCAAAAAGTCTCCTTCAAGAATGTCGTTGCCGTGTGTCAATTAGCGAGCCTGCTCTTGCAGTGGGTTTTCTCTGCCGCCTCAAAGCCAAATCTTCAGCCTCCCACACAGATCTGTGAAATCAATTTTCCTCCCCAAACATGTGGTAACCACACAGAAGTGGAATTAATAAAACTGCTCCCAAAGATGATTTCTAAAGATGACATTCCTACTCTAGTTTTAAGCTTTCTTTCCTGCGGCCAAGTCGGGGCCTGTAAGTGGGGTTGGGTGAGGATTTGGGGCCCAGTTAAATTTTTTTTTTTAATTTAAGTTCTTATAGTTTTAACTTAACTTAGTTTTTTGAGAAGGGAAGGGAGCCGGGAGGAGTTAAAGGTATATGAATAAGAAAAGAAAAGCCCATCAAATTAGGGCTGTCATCCCTGACAAACGTGCTCATCAATGCCAGAGGGAATAGGGGCTCCCACTCAGCGCCCCCACGTGCCTCTGTTCAGCTGTCCTCTCAGCCCCGCCGGGGGCTGAAGGCTACCACCGAGGGCAGCGCGGCTGACATGCGGAACCTGCCACCAGTGACCTTCCTCGGGAGCAGGCCCAGCTCAGCCTCAGTGCTGACAATGCCAGGAAGACAAGCGAAAGCCATCCGTCTCCATTACAGAGACAGTGCTTTCCTCCCATATTATCCTGTCTGTCATGTCCTCGTTGGACTCCAAAGGCATCGCTGTCTCATACATCATCATCTTCTCCCCACAAAGATGGAGAACCCCAAGGAGGGGTCCTCTTTGGCTCGCTGTCCCGCCCTGGATGGCCCAGAGCCTTCCCTCTGGTGACAGAAGCAATGCTCAGCTAGCAGGGGAGACATTTGCATTCCCATTAGGCCCAAGGCTTTGAAGGTGGAGGAGGAGGGAACTGCCGGCCAGTCTGTAAATCAGAAGTTTAAACAAACTTCCATGATCCCTGGAGGCCTGAGAGTGCCTTTGGGATTCTGACAGGGGAGGGAAGAAAAAACACCCAAATCCAGAGCTCAGAATACACATAGACTTCGACTTGGGAGAGAAAAGGATACACTTAGTCTTGGCAGATTACACAGTCTTGTCACTGAAAATTGGAATGTTATTAATAGTTATATCTAATTAAGACTTGGGTGCATGATTTTATGTAATTCTTATTATAGTGTTGTTTTACATTTACAGGACATTTTTCAGGGAACAAAGCTGAAGGTTTAGAGGAGCGTCAGAATAAAAGAACCTTTTTGTCTGATTCTAGATCTTGGCACTGACTACTACAAGTGTTAGGTGGTCAGATATAGAAACCCTAGAACTTCTGAATGTGTTCTAAGTGATAATGTTAACAGTTATCACCATTGAAACCTACCACGTGTCAGGCCCTTTTCTAACCACCTCACATACACATTCTCATTTAATCTGAGCAGGGACTATCACCCTGAGGGTCAGATATTGTTACCACATGCACATTTCATGGCTGGGGAGACCAGGATTTAGAGAAATGAAGTAGCTTTCCAGGTCCTCACCTAGCAGTTAGTGGGCTTAGGATTCAGGCTCAAGAATTCCAGCGTCCATACGTAGCCAGTAGCATCACTTCTGATCTGCTGTGCAGAAGTCTAGACTCTACCAGGAGAAAGAGCCAATCTTGCCATATGGGAGTGCAGCTCTCATCACTGGGCTCCTCACCAATGTCAATCTGGATGAAATCAGTAGAGAATACAACTTACCAGACATTTCAAAGGAGCAAACTTGGCACCAAAGCAGGGTGAAGAAGACCCAAGTGTATCCTTGGGTTTGAGGGGGAAGCTTATCAGCTAATGGAGGGGATGAGTTCAGTCCTTTCTTGGCATCACCTTGTGAGGCCACTGCTTGCTGCACAACAGGAACTGGCGCAGAGGACTGAAAAATCCCGGGGGACTAACTGCCGACAACCAGCAAGTGGGGCTGCAGTTCTTAGGCATGCCAGGAGGGTGGTATTTCAAACCCGGCAGGCTCTAGCATTACCCTGAGCCTCTAAAAACTCAACTAGGTAATCCTGAGATATAGATTTGATCCACTCACTTAGGTAAGGGCTTCTTTCATGCCGTGAGATCAGGCAGCAGCAACAGACACTCAACCCAACTCAAAATGATCATAGGAAACTCTGTTGGTTTTCTTATACCTGTCAGTCATCCCTTCCTCTTTCTGCTAATAGAACCCTGATTTTGTTTAGCTAACCCTCCTCCTCACAGTCTGGTGCCTCACTATACCTGTAACAGCAGCCCTATTTCCCTTGCTAACTAGTGGCTAAGGAAAGGATAAGTGATATAATTCCGGCCAACCAGTTGTCAGGGGATGGCTGTTGGGGGAAGGAGAGTTCTGAAAAGGTTTCTACACTGAATCAAAATTAAAAAAAATAAAAAGACACACAGAGAAAGAAATTATCTTTTTCCTTCTTCTGGAAGTTGTCACATGTCAGAATTTGGTGCCTAGAACTGCAAGGGCCATGTTGCTACCTACAGCCTTCTCCCCTGAGGCCCAATCCAACACTCCAAGAAAAGCAGGCTTGAATGATGGAAAGAAGGTGAACCCTGAGGGCGTGGCTAAGTCACCAAAGCAACCAGCCCTGGATCTGTCCTACCTTGGACTTTTGGTTATGTAGGCTAATATATTTTCCTCATGTATCCCCAGAATTTGGTGTAATGAGATTAAGTGAGACAACCCATACACGGCACTTTCAGTGGTGCCTACCACAGGGGAAACCCTAGCTATTACTCCAGCCATCATACATGGGTAAAGCTCCCAGCACTGACTTTCCCTACTGCCCCTTGAGTAATGCCAGGGCCATCAGTGAAGGCATCAGACCTGCATGACCCATTTCAGTTCCTCAACAAAAATCTCAGAAATGTTCGGCCGCAAAACATTTCAGTTGAGCCATGGCAACTGTCCGGGTGGAATCTACACAAGGCAAAGTTCAGAGATCGGAGCTCAAACTACCACCTTATCTCACCAGACTACAAAATCATAAAAACCCACAAATAAAGGACATGGTTTAGAGATTTGCTCTAAATTTCCTGGCCTTGTTTATTAATTGAGTCAAAACCAAAAAGCAGTGTCTCCACTTTTCCTTGTAAACTATACACTTTGGAAAGAAAAAGGAATAATATTTCCTCTCAATATGCATGATATATAAAATAATAAGTAAAAATCATAGATTCTTTGAAAAGGGTGTGATTTAAAGTTAGATTCTGGCAGCAGCCTTAAAGTCATACAAAATTTCACTTAAGGCCAATTAGAAGATTCTTAAGCAAATCTTCCATCCCTTAGATTAGACAACAAAGATTTTTCACAGCTACTATAATATTGAGTTCTCTTTTTCTCATTTTAACAAAACAAACTAGAACAATATCATTGATCAAAAGTCTCTGTCCAGTCCTACAAAATTAGTAGCAAGAAGACGAAGAGGGAGAAGTATGGACTCTCCTGCCACTCTGCCCCTGCCCTGCTTTGGGATCTGGCCTGGGTTTTCTCCTCAATGAATGGAGGGGATGAATTAAATCAGTGTTTCTCAATCTCTGCACTACTGATGTTTTGGACAAGATAATTCTTTAGATGTTGAGCAGCAACCCTGCTCTCTACCCATTAGACAGCGGTAACACCCTCCCACCCCAGTAGAGATCATTAAATACGTCTCCAGCCATTGTCGAATGTCCCCTCGGGGGCAGTAGCACACTAGCTGAGAAACACAGAATTAGATGAGGTGCATCATGAATGTCAGCAAGGGTCAAGCTGTTAACAAATGAGATAAGTAGACCAAATAAAAGGAAGGCAAATGCGAGAGCAACTATCCTAAGGGAGGACACCCCTCATCTCCAGCGGATTCTCACCATGTCTTACAATTGTTTAAGAGAAATAGGAATTACCTGATTATGTGAAATTGCTTAACTATTTTATTATTTTATTTTATTTTATTATTCTTTTAATCCTGGCAAATCATTGTTTACAGCAGGTAGGAAGCTGGGTTCTGGACCTAGAATGTCTGGATTCAAACCCAGGTCTGCTTCTTAATAACTAATTTGGGGCAACTTCTTTAACATCTTTTTGTCTTGGTTTTCTTACCTATAAAATAAAGATAAAAGTACCCATTTTGTAATATTATTGTCGGATTTAAATTTTGCAGCACATGTAAAAGACCTAAGAAAATGCACATAGTACATGCACAATAAGTATTACTATTGTTATCCCTAAGATTTCAAAACACCGTAAACAAAACGAAATACATATATAGATCAGACTCAGCCTGGAGGCTACAGCTTTACAACTCTGGACTATAAGATTTCATGAGTCTGTTCAGCTGCCCTAAGGTTTTATGATTTCATTATGAAAGCAAAAACAACAACAACACTGATCAGCCACTGATTAGTTCAGTACAGTGTAATTGAGAAGATAGAACTCTGCCAGAATATGTGTTCTTGGAGGTCAGGAAGAGAAGACAATATTTTCTTTCCCTTTAAGAAAATATTAATTTTTGTCTCTCTTTTTTAAAGTAAATGCATGAGAAGAGCATCAAATTTGGAATCCACCATTCTCAACAGTAACCTCTGAACAGATGCCATAACAACACTATAAGTTATTGTTTACTTTTTAGCTAAAATAAATTGAAAATTATAAGTTGGTATCATTAGCCCAATTGCTTTTCAGTGAGATGGCTCATAGAGGCAATAATAGATTGGTTTCTCCAACCTTATCCTCCCGCTGTAAACCAACATATTTGCTCCTGGTCAATACTTTGATCTGAGTAACTTATAACTCTGTCAGACCTGGGTGCCTGCTTTACTTCAGGGTAAGGAAATGAGATAGTTTTGCAAAATTTAAGTTGGGCATTAAATTGTCCTGGAGTGAGTTGTTATTCTGGTCAAGAGCCACATAACCAAACCAGCATTACAGAGGATTATAAGAAACTAAAGGGCCAACCTGAATAAGTGCCCCATTGCCTTTATCAAAGCTGTGTCATGAAGGCATGGAATATAATCAGGTCATGGTAGACCGTGTGTTTGAATTACATTTCAGGGAAACGACTTAGGAACATGGTGTTTGTGTTTTCAAGTAAAGTTCACACCATTTGACCCATAACTCCTCTTCCAGGAATCTGGAAAGGAAATATTCAGAAGCTGGAACCAAGATTTATGCATAGAGATTTCTGTGTAATATCTTTTATCATAGAAAAAGTAAGTACCAACTTAATGAACAATATGAGAAGAACATAAAGTAAAGCCCCATGATAGACTACTATGCAGCCAATTATAACTGGTGTTTTAAAGAGTACTTTCCTATATGGAAACATACTTAGTAAATAATGTATAGAAAAAGAGTGATAAAAATTGTATATGCAGCATGGAGAGGTTATTGTTTAGGATGGCAGATTCCAAATACTAATTGTATGTACATGTATTTATGAAAATATTGTACATCAAAATGTGAATGCTGGTTATTGGGAGTAAGATTATGAGTAATCTTTATTTCCATTTATAAATGTCTCTGCAGTCTCTAAATCCTTATTGACCTCAGGGTTGTCACAGGCAATTGGGCACATTGGAACCGCCAAAGGGCATCAAGCTCACAGGGCATTCTCAGTCATATGCTTATTCACCACTTCTGTTCTGAGAGGGATCCTTTTTCAATTTGTATCTTTACAATGATGCTGTACATGACACTAGAGCCCTATTGGATTTATATAACCAAAAAAACCATGATACAAAAAAATAATAGCTATCAGTACCAGGGTGGATATGAGTTTATGGAGGAGGAAAGGACTGAGGTTTCTACAATTTAGAGACTTCTCTTTGTGATAATAATACAAAATTTTAATTATAAAATTAGTCACAGATGTGAATTTCAATTTAAAATGAGAAAATAAATCACAAAAACATTCCTAGAGTCTTAGAGACTTTAGAGATTAAATCCTTTCTCTCTGGATAAATTACATGGATGTGCTTCCCAATTGCAGCTTGGCTCCCTTCCCCATCAGGACACACTACAACTACCAGCAACTGTCAGCTTTGGGTGGGATCTGTGCAAGGGAAGGGCCCTAAGCTTAAGCTTCATTAGTGCCACAGTAAATCTAGCTCTGATCTTTGGGAGAAATAATGGCATGTATTCATAGCCAAGCCTTAGTTCACAAGTGAATTTATATAATACCATGGTCCCAAGTCAAATAGTCCAGAAAGCATCTTGGTTTTCCAGCATTACCAAAAGGACCATTTTATTTCAATTTAACAAAGGCATTCAGTAAACATTCATTAACATATCGATTAAAATCTAGGAAGTTTCCTGCTATAACCAAGGATATAGCTATCTTCTGTTTAATATTAATTAGGTTTTTTAAAGTTTTGTCATTTTAAAACAGAGTCAGTCTTTCTGGAGCCTTCTGCCATACCTAGAATTCTCTACAGAAGTACAGCAAAGAAAACCTTCTACAGAAGTTGGCACCATCTCATAAGACCCAAGAAATGGCCTAGGGATTTAGGGCAGAGTTACCCCTAGTAATCACAGATAGGAACTAGATTCCTATCACAGAGAGGGGGCAGCAGAGGAGTGGTCCTTCAATCAAAATGAAATGAAACAAAGCAAAAATCCAAACATCAGTGAAAACAGACTCTCCTATAAATACCACCAGTCAAAATCCAACCCCCAAAGTATCATTTAGACCAGTGGTTTTTCAGTATTTTCAGAAAAAGAATGTTTTTAAAGCTAAACCTTATATTGAACTCCAATATAAAAATGAACAAGTATTTTCAATGCTACCCAAAATGTAAAAAAAAAAAGATCCAAAAGTAAAACTACCTTCAATATGTCATCCCAACATGACATGTTACATGTTCTCATCTCAACTGACTATTAAATCATTTTAAATTTGGCAATGGCATATGTGCACTACTCAGTTTTTCACATTGGACATATACAAGGCTGAATTGCAAAAAAAAAAAAATACCAGTGTAGAGTTGTAATAGTCTGATTCAGTGTCATTTACATAAGACATTCAAATTTGTGTACAAAATGGAAAAATGCATCGTAAATATGATTGAAAGACAAATGATATGATCTGGAGGAAAATAGTCAAAACACATGTAATAGGCAACATGTAAAACTGGGATTCCAGAAGAAGAAAAGAGAATGGGCATAAGAAACGTTTGGAGAGATAATGGCTAAGGCTTTTTAAAAACTATCGAAAGCTATCAACCTATGGATATGAGGTCAACAAACTCCAAAACATCTAAAGACAAAGAAATCCACGCTCAGTCAAACTTCTGCAAACGAACAAAACAAAACAAAAGAAACTCTTGAAAGCAGATAGGGGCTGGGGGGCTGGATGGGAACACGTATGTAATACAGGGAAACAACGATAAGAATGGTCATTTTACAAAGAGGTGGCCAACATGTAGAGAATATTTGGTAAAGCTTTGTAATGAGTATTTTCTAAATAAGGTAGATTTTATCTACAATTTCCCATTTTCCTTCTATACAGAGACTTTAGGAGTGACTTTGGGTCACCCTATAGAGGACCTAATTTTAAACCAACAGAAGGAAAAATGAAACAAAGAGCACTTGCTAATTTTATGTGTTTGAAAGTGTATGGAAAACTATACAGAGGGATAATACCATGCTTACCTGTGTGTAAACACCGTGTGTGTGTGTGTGTGTGTGTGTGTGTGTGTGTTTCTGTGTGTATACGCGTATCTTGTGTGTGTATCTATGTTTACATATGCTATGTGACTGGCTAAAAATAATTCTGTTTACCATTTTTTCTTCACAAAAAATGGAATCATATCATAGTGTCTTAGTAAGGGGCCTTTTGCACATATCATGGCATAAATGTTATAGTCAACCTAACCTGTCAGATAACTCAGGGCCCAGAAGCCAGGAAGCTTGATCATCCTGGGACTCAGAGCCTAATACAAGTGGTGCTGGAAAAATAGTGGAATGGGGAAGTTGCCTCATTTGCCCCGAGGAATAATGTTTTAAATAGGCTGCTAACATGGGGCACTAACCCAGAGCCGAGATCTCACTAGCACTAGCCCTTTCCTGGTGAACAGAAGCCCTTAGTGCAAGAGCGAAAGAAAGCTCAGGTAGTCAAATCTTCACGGCTAGGTGGTCTAGTCCAGTGGTACTGAGTGGTCACTCCAGTCACGACCTGCCTGGGTTTTAGTGCACGTCCTGGCTGTGTGACTTTAGGCAGGCAACCTAATCTTTCTGGGCCCCTGTTTCCCCAGCTGTAAAATGGGGGTGATAATGGAGGCTCCCTAATAGTGGTACAGTGAGCATTAAATGAGCAAATGCATGAATATCACTGGAATAGTGCCTGACACATAAATGATGATGTCTATGATTTAGGAGAGGTGGACAGAGGTGTGAACGGACCAGGACCAGCCATGGGCTGATGTTCACCAGACTGGATAATAGACACGCGGAGCCCTGCTTTTATAATATGTTCAAGTTTCTATAATAAAAATGCTTTTCAAAAGACACTCTGTAGGTATCAACTGTTTTGATAGAAACTGCTAAGTCACAATATTGTAAGGAGAAAAATAGGGGGTCAGTACACAGAGTAGCTCTTACAGGAACTGTATTAAAGGGCCGCCACATGAGGAAGGCTGAGAACCACTTGTAGATGATGATACACAGGCCCTCTGCTCCGGCTAAGTGGTAGGATTCTGGAGGTTTTTGAAAGGTGTTGACCCCACCTGCCCCTCTCCCACCTCCTGAAATTTTGTCTATCAGGCAGCTTCCTGAATGTCTGAAATATTTTCATTAAAGCATTCGCTGAAGTTTTTAAAACCTAGTCTAAAGTGCTGGAAGCTGATTTATTTTGTTATTTTGGCAACACAATCTGTACCTTCTAATAGGGGATCCCTCGAGGATCCAGGGATGTGCCATTGAGCCCATCCTCCCTGAAGACAAAGGCAGAGAAGCTTTCAGAAATTAATGCTATATAGGAAGTGAATATTTAGCCCCAACTCGTATTGCCTTTTTTCCTGCAGATGCCCCAGAATATATGAACCCATAACTGGTTAGTGTGGGCGGCTAGAGGAAAAAGAGGTTGATGTGTCTGAGATGGGTTTTACACTGCCTGACCTTTCTTCAAATAGATTAACCTGTTGCCCAAGTCATGCTTCTACCAGCTCCTTTCTCCCTCTTTCTTCCCCCTCCCCCAACACACACATACACAACGACCAACAATTACCACGTAGAGCTGGGTCCACTTCAACTTCTGGTGTGTCTCCTTCCTTTGGCGTCCTTGAGCTCAGGGAGGGTAAGCAGCAAAGCTGTCACCAAGTTTGAAGCTGTGCTTAGGTGGCTGTCCTTGAATACCATCCGCAGGATTTCAGTCAATCAATCTCTGTCTGGTTAGGATTACCTGCTTCTGGACCATCCCACCAGTAAGGATGCACCTGTTACCTGTTAGCACAACTGGTCCAGTTGCATCCCTCAGCATCCACCACCCAGAAAATTTTAATCAAGTAAGTAATGTCCTCTGCCTCTCTGTCTTTAACTTCTCTTCATGAAAAGTATTCCCATTGCAAGATAAAGACAATGAGGAGGGAAGACTTGGCCGTGGCCAGCCTATGCATTGTTTTCTCATTAAAAACTCCTAGCACAAAGCTCCCGTGTCTTCACAAAACTTCAGAATTCACTGAGGCAATTTGGACATCTCAATCCCCTCTCCCTTTGTCTTTGTGAATCTCATTCAGGGAGAAGAGGAATGGGAAAAATGAATGATGAGTGAATAATCAACGTTAAATCCAGTGTTAAGAAGAAGTAAATTAAAACATGAAAGGCCTAACTTGTGATGAAGGAATGGTGTGTAGGTGAAATTAGCTCTGACTTCCAATCGCTTTGATCAGCGTGAGGAATGGAAAACTTCTAAGGGAACCAGAAGCCTGTGTCAGAGTGGCATCGTGGAAGGGAGAGGAGTGATTAAACTCCAGGCTTGCTGTCAGAGATGTTCCAGGCTCTCCTAACTTGTGATACTTCTATGGAGTTTTCACATGAGAGCCAGCTGTCACCTCTGGGGAAGAGACGGCATCTTCTTGCTAACTCCTCCTCCTTTTGATGCCTGGAGAACTTGGCCATTAAAATCTGCCTTGGGCTAAAACTCAGCGAGCAAGTTTCCAGGCTAAGAACAGCTTTGACAAAATTTTAATAAAATTTAATAAAATCTAGTTCTGATTGGCATTGAGGGATTTGAGTTGGAGAAAAGTTTACCTATGTGTTTAATAGTCATGTGGGATGGCCACACTCTCACCGTGGAATGCTACGTAGCAGCAACTCCGGCCTGTTGGCATTTTGTTTCCAATTGCTGCTGTCCCTGTCTAAGAATCACATAGGGAGTGGTGAGTTTTGTTCGGCATTGTTAAGGAATTTAAAAAGGCCTATGTCTGGGTGAATTTTGCAAACTTCAGTATTATTCTATACCAGCTGGCTAAAGAGGTTAAAAGCTTTTAAAAGGGAAATAAAGGGTAAAAGATATTTCAAATAGTTTTTTTTTAAGTGAAGCATTTGGTTGAGCTTGGTTTTAAATTAGTAAAATCATTAAAAACCAACAAAATTTTTTCCTTTTCAAATTAAAGTTTGTAATGTTTAACCTCTGTAAGATTCTTGGTACTAGAAGCATAGAAGGTTAGCTTATTTTCTGAATAGTAAGTATCTCTAGGCTTATTGTAAGAGATGTTATGGGGGTTTTACTTCATTCAAAAACATAGGGGGAAAGGTTAGAGGGGCTCAAAATATTTAGTGAATCATTCAAGGCCTTTATCACTTTCCTTCCAGATGCCTGCACATTGCAGGAAATGTGCAAGGGGCCGTCTTGCCCCTTCCTATTTCTTAAGAGCTGTGTCTACTCGTGGTGATGGAATCGCTCCATCGTTCTGAATTCCGTCCTACATATGAACACGCTACCACCACCTTACAGAGAAGCATTAAAAGCTTCTTCTCTAACAATGTAGTCTTATCTAAAAGGTTATTAAATGCAGACTCAAACAGCTGACATATATGATAAAGACCCCCCCCAAGGGACTCCTCCTATCTGTAGACCTTACAGATAGATGGATTTTGTCAGCAAAGACTGAAAGGTCCCCACAAAAATGCCTGTGTGTGTCCTGTTCTCCTTGGCCCAGTTGTTTATTTCATTAAGGTCATAGGGAGATCATGCTCTGAGAGTGCTATGCAAATTATCTAAAATTAGTGTGAGACTATTTTCACCCTGCCCACCCCTCCTTTATGAATGCTAAATACACACACACACAAAGGAGGGACTATAAGTCCTCTGCCCCCCACAGATGCCCATAGCCTGGTACCAGTGAGGAAAATACATTTGCTGAATACTTGTCTTTTCGTCACTAGAACTATTCAAATACCCTTTGATCTTTTGGGGATCCAAACTGGCATAACAACATTAAGTTTTATTTATTCGTTTGTTTTTCTAAGCACAAAGGAGCCAACTCTTCTGTCTTGGTTGATCTCTGTTTTCCTGCAGCATTAGCAGACTGATCTCATGTTTTGATATATTTCAATTGCATCTGTCCTGGAGGCTTAGTTACCAGGACTGTGCTTAGTCTCCGGCGTGCTTGGCAATGCCAGAGCCCCTTGGTAGTGAGAGGCTTCCAGGGCCAGCTCTTCTTCAAAGCACATCCTCTCTTTCTAGGTCAGATCTTCTCCCTAAAAGTGTGTACTAACACCCAACAGAAAATGTATTTCTAATGTGTCCTGGGTTTTCTCTCCAGGAATTTTTTGCATAAATATAGGAAACAAGTTTGAGCCAGGGTCAGAAAAGTCCTCACTCACCATGAGCCTTGTGGGTGTAGTTTCAGAGCTGGCTGTTTTCCCTGACTTGACTAAAGTGTATCCGTTGCTTGATATTTTAGATCTCACATGCCCATTAGACCCTGCCTAGAACCCAAGGTCAGATGACTTCCCACAGAGCCAAACATGGAGAGAGCAAAACAAACTCCACTGAGCCCTGCAGCAGGGGGAAGAAGAGGAATGTCCCGCCTTCAGCTACAGAGTTCTCAAGTGCAGGAAACGTCCCTCCACATCATGTGCATGTTCATAAGAGCCATGGCAGGTGGTATTTTGCCATCAGTATTCTCAGCTCATGGCCTGTATTAGATAATCCCTAATTCTCTACCTCAAACTGCCTACCATCTAGTTGAGAGTAAGATATAGACACAAAAACCTACTAGCAAATTGTTAGCAAATAGGTGCTAAGATGTACGTCTGAAGACTAATTAATAAAATACACTAATTCTGTTTTCAAATAAAACCTCCCATTTCACCATAGTTCACCAAGCTTTCAGCCACTGCAGACAGAGCATGTCTAGTAACAGCCCTGGCTTCCAGTTCTAATTCAGCAAGCCTAGTCAGGCCGATTTCTCATTAACCTCCTAGTCAAAGAGATGCTGCTACAGAGAGGCTGAATGATTTTTTTAAAGGATAGATTATTGGAAACCCAAAAGATACTGTGAGCCCATCATTTGTTTTGACCTAGAGATGACTATTATGACTCAATAAATCTATTAGTGGAACCAAAACAGTTTTCAAAGTGATTAACTGGTATAACTAAGCAAAACCCACAAATCCAAAAAGTCATGTGGCCATGGTATCACATGAGGGCAATGAAATGTCAGCCACAGATGTCCACAAAAAAAAAAAAGTATGTTGCTCATTTGCCCAATTAAAACAAATTTTTTTTAAATGCTAACACTATGCTAAGACTGAAGTATCCAAGATAAATGAAAACAGAAATATACAAATGAACACATCAACAAAAGGCTGTGTGATCATTGCTATTCGCAGAAGAATCAAGGAGATATTACATGTAGGAGAGGTTCCTTTGTATGAAACAGTTTTATGAGAAATCAGGAAAGGCACCACAGATAAGGTGATATTGGATAGAAGAATGAGGAATGAATAGAAGTTCATAATGCACAGTAAATACACAACAATCCACACTGTACAACATTAAGCGCAGAAGTACGAAAACACGCAAAACTTCCAAGAGGAACAATGAGTGGCCCAGCGTGGCTAAAAATGAGGACGCGCTGTAGCAGGGGCTGAGGCTAAAAAAAGACAATTGCAAGATTGTGAAGAATCTTCCTGTACATCCTACTAAAGAAAAAGGGAGGGCGGAGACTACTAATTTCTTTTAAGCAGGAGAATGACATAATCATTAAGTAAAAGAGACACAGAAGGAGAGATGTGAGGTGGGAAAGGAAGGCCAGTGTTAGAACAGCCATGGAAAGAGGTGATGAGGACCTGAATTATTTACGTATTTGTTGCTTCATTTGTTTTCCATTTTGTTCCAGAGAAAACTGAAGCATCCAAGGATACACAAAATATAACATAAATGCAGAACCCAACAGGGGACAAATGAAGTGTTAAAAATAGCTGATCTGCCTTTTAGCTACTGTTGCCCAAGAGAAGTATAACTCACTCTTCTTGGCATTAACTTTTGAAACAGGAACTTCTTACGAGTGAAAGAAGGGCTCTGTAAAACCATGAATAACACCCTCACAAATCTTTCAGCTAGCTCTTGGCACATCTGGTCTGATACAGGGTTAGATTTGATCTGGAGGGGCTCTTCAAATCATCTTTCCTTCACATTGCTTCTCTGGGCCAAACACTTGATAAAGACTAGAGGGTTCAACGCTAGAATGGGGTTCAACTAACAAGGGCCTAAAGTGATTCTGTGCTGATATTGATCATAGGTCTTTTGTCTTAGTAAATGACCAAGTTGGGAAAAAGACCGGTATGTCTTACAAAAGTTAAGCTCGTCATAAAAATGGAAAGCTCAAGATAAAACCTGTCTCCACTGGAAGTGTGTCAAGAGAGTAGACAGGTAGGAAAGGTCTTGAACAAAGGCAGAGGTGATGAGGATGGAGAAGAGAAGAGAGATGTTTAAGGCACAATTAACAGGGCTGTTCACAACTGGATTTGAAAAGCGAGAGGGAGCAAGCAGAGTTGAAGTTACGTTTAAAGTTATTCACTTGGGCACTTGGATGAACGGTGGTGATAGAAGAAAAAAATGAGAAAAATAAGTAGAATTTCTTTTTAATATTATTAAACCTAGTTTTGGTGATGTAATGTTTGAAGTCAAGTGTGCTGGAAGAAGTTAGAAATAGGAACCCAAAGCTCAAGTGAAAAGTCTGCATTGCGATTATCAGTTTATAAATCGTCTGACATCTAGCAGATAAAGATCTAGTAATTAAAGAAATCATCCCAAGTGAAAAATAAGAAGACAAGGGGGAAACAAAGGGAAGAGGACAGAGGGAAACATATTTGAGCAGAAAAAGTGAGAGTTAGGCAGACAATAAGAAGTTATGAGAAGGATCAAGAAAATAATTCAGAAGTTGAGAACTAAGCAAAAGTAATTTTGTAGAAGCCTATGGAAGAAGAGGAGGTGGAAACAAAGGAGCCATCTTTACCAAGATGCATGGCCCTCAGGAATCTCAGTCATGACGGTTTCCGTGCAGGTCATCAGAGATCAGCTCCAGTGGCCGGATGCATGAACGGAAGGGGAAGGAGTAGGAAAGTAGGATGGGCTACTCCTTACAAGAAATCTGGTGACAACAGCAAAGACAGAGGAAGGAGCATACACCAAACTAAAAAGCTCTTAACAGCAAGGGGAGCAGTCAATAGAGTGAAAAAGCAACTACAGAATAGGAGAAAATATTGGGAACCCATACGTCTGGTAAGTGGTTAATTTCCAAAATACATAAGGAGCTCCTATAACTTAATAGCAAAAGACAAATGAGCTAATTTTAAAATGAGTAAAGGACTCAAACAGGTGTTTCTACAAAGAAAACATATGAATAGCCAGCAGGCTTATGAAAAATTACTCAACATCAGGGAATGTAAATTAAATTAGAACTATAGTGAAATATTATCTCACACCTATTAGAAAGGCCATATTTTTTAAAAAGATAACAAATATTGGCAAGAATGTGGAGGAAAGGGGACCCTAATACGTTGTTGGTGGGAATATAAAATGATGCAGCAACTATGAAAAACAGTATGGAGTTTCCTCAAAAATTGAAAAACGAACTACCCTGTGTATAGTGTATCTAAGAAAATGAAAGTCAGGATCTCAAAGAAGTACCTGCGCTCCTGGGTCATTACAGTATTAATCACAATAGCCAAAATATGGAAACAACCTAAGCGTCCATCAACAGACAAATGAATCAAGAAAACATGGTGTATACCTACAATGGAACATTACTCAACCTTTAAAGAGAAGAAAACCTTGCCATTTATGACAAAATAGATGAATTTGGAGGACATCATGGTAAGTGACATAAGCCAGTCACAGAAGGACAAATACTGCATGTTTCCACTTACATAAGGCATCTGTCATAGTTAAATTCACAAAAGTAAAGAATACAATAGTGTCTTCCGGGTGGGGAGGGTGGAAGAAATTATTGTTCAATGGTTATAAAGCCTCAGTTTGGTTAGGTAAGAGGATTCTAGAGATCTGCTGTACAACGCAGTGCCTCTTGTTAACTACTGTGCTGGGCACCTCCAAATTTGTTAAGAAGGTAGATCTCATATGATGCTCTCACCACAAAACAAACAAACAAACAAACCAAAAAGGAAATAAAAAAACAGAGGGAGATAAAGAAATTGGAGGTGGTATAAGTCTATTACCTTTACTGTGACGGTGGCATCGTAGGTGTTGGCACATGTTCAAATTCATCAAATTACGCACACTGAATGTGTGCATTTCTTTCTGTATCGATTATACCTCGAAAAAAAACTGTTTTTGCAAAAAGAAAACTCAAGCAGTAAAATAAAGGATGAGAATAAGGCAGTAACTTGAAGAAGAGGTAGAATCAAGCAAACATTTTTGTTTGACAGATGTACTAAAATAGATTACTGAGGTTACTCACAAATAAGTCCGTGAAATTCCCCCCTAAACCCAACTGATTAGCATTTCTAGCTTCATGAGACAGTAGCTTTATGAGTGAGGAAAGCAACAAGTAACAAACAACAGAAAACCAAACTGAAGTACAGCCTTCAAGGCAGCGGGATTTAGTTGCCTCACATGACTAGAATTCCAGCAGTAGAACTTGAGGGCCAGGACAGCAGATCGACACTTCATCAGGGACCCCAACTCTTTCCCTTGGTCTGTTCTGACACCCCTAATGGCTAGGCACACTTGGCGCTTCCTGCTTGTTCCCTCATGGTTACAAGATGATTGTAGCATCTTGAGTTTCCCCATCTACTTTACAGAAAGGAAAAGAAAGAGGAAGGGCAAGAGGTAAAAGGAAAATGAGTATTGAGTCTGCACCTTCTCAGGAAAGGAAAAATTTTCACGGAAACCCACTTACATTACTTCTGCTTACATTCTATTGGACAGCACGATGTCAAATAGCCACCACCAGCCAGAAGGTGACTAGGCAAAGGGGCATTACGGATGTGAGTTTCATCCCCACTCACAAGACAATCTGCCACCCCAGTGCCCAAAAAGTATATGAGCCACCAAACTCAGGACAAAATGTGTAAACTCTTCCTGAGAAGGGAGGGTTATTTTCTTATATAACACAAGCCGCCTCCTCTATCCACCTACTTGATGAAGACAGCTTCCAGCGACAGCTGGGGTGAGTGTATGAAGAAGATGATTTTCATTGCCTTGACCTGGGAGAAAGAAGAGTGCTGACCCACCAGGCCCAGCTGTACATCTCATACCCTCAGAGGCTGAGACCATACCTCACACACTTCTCCCTGGTGCAAACATCTAGAGATCCATGGTCTCCACCACTCCCATTCCTTAAAGATTTCATCTCCAGCCTTAATTATTATCCTTGTTTTCACTATTACTCAGGAGCCAATTCTTAACTGATTTCAAAATTGATGCAGATGATTCTGCAAGAGACTGGCCTGCCTCTTGGTTTCTGACCTCCTTCCCTCTAAATACCTTGTTCTCCACCTACCTCCACAAGTCTTCTCTGCAGCCATATTTCCAACCCAGTCCTCCCATAACATAGACACATCCCTTCCACAACCTCTATTTTAACCATCCCACTTTGTCATCTCTATTTTCTATCTTTCCAGCTCTCTCTCTCTAATGCACTGAAAGCTTTCGACTGCATGAGGACCTAAAATCATTGGTCCTAGAATCCTTTTATTGTCCACACCACCTTCATGGCCTCATTCCTTTACTTCACTCACTTTAGTTAAATTCCATGGTTAAGCAATTATTTCCTCAGGTCAACTGTCCTCTTGCTCTGTCTTCACTTCATCTTACTCACGTGACAAAATCCAATCCTTATAGGACTCTCACTCTCCACCTGCTTTGTGCCTACACCCAGCGTTGAATGTGGTGAAAACACACAACGTTCTGAATAGGTTCATTCTAAATGTTTGACCGCTAATCCAGGTGAGGCCCTGAAGGCCTCCTGGCAGTCCTACAGGATTTTGCCATCCCATTTACACTTTCACTTTTCTAGACAATCATTTAATACCTTTTCCTCCTTTCACAAACCACCAACCTCTTTCTTCCCTCATTCATTCCCACGCTTAGCTGATGATCACGCTTCTTATTTCTCTTGACAAAAAATGGCAGCCATCCAAAGAGAAATTCTACAAGTTCCCCTGTACTCTGCTCACACCACTCTGCTTATCTACTCCACCCTCCCCTGACACTACAGACAAACTCTCCAGGTTTCTGTGTCAGGCAATACCCTCTGCTCTTCCATCAGGTTAATGCTGATGTTTCTCCCATCTTTAAAAATAAATCTTCTTTTCCATTCTTGAGATACTTTACTAAGGACAACATTCTTTAACTTCATCTCAAGAATGGAAAAGCAAGCACTGTGTGTACTCACTACTAATTTGAAACTAGTAGATGAACAACTACAGGCCAACACAAGGGAAAAACAAAATTAAATTCAAGTAGGGGAAAAGGGACAAGGTGGGGTTCAGTAAGCTCCCGCCTAATGGGCACAATGTAGGGGCACACGGCACACTCCCTGGGTGAAGGGCTCAGCTGCAACTCGGATGCTATCTAACAAATGCAAACAATGTAACTCAATCATATGTAGCCTCATATTAATCCGAAATGTAAAAAAATAAATTTAAATAAATAAATAAACCTTCTGATCCTCATATTTCCCTCTAGCTATCATCTAAATTTTATGTTTTCCTTCAAGGAAATTATGAAAATAATTTCCTATTCTCATTGTTCCCAATTCCTTCCTTCTTATTTTTTTTTAAACCTTTTCCAATAAGACTTTTGTCCCAACCATTTGACCGAAACTCTCTTCTAGATCACCAGTGACTTCCAGGTTATAAATCTGTGGTCAACTCCCAGGCGTCAGCATACTTGACCCATCAGCATGGAACAGAAAATCACTCCTCTCTGAATCTCTTTCTTCCCTTGGCTTCAGGGATGTCAACCCCACCCCCACCCCCACCCCACCCCCAGGTTTCTTCCTGACTTACTCTCCATGGCTGATTCTTTCTCCTCCTTACAGATCCTAAGCATTCGATTGCTCCAGGTCCCAGCCCTGGAAACTCCTCTCTTTCCCATGTACACCACTTTCCAACATGACACTCTGGTCCAATCACATCGCCTTAGTGTCAAGTATAGACCCACAGTTTCCAATCTTGTGTTTCTAGCCTAGACTGCTCCCCACAGTCCCAGGCTGATATCTGCAGCTGTCGTCATGACATTTCCACCTGCATGTATAATAGTCATTTCAAACACAAGATATCCAAAAACTAAATCTGATTTCCACGACCTCTCCCTCCTGCGTACTTCCCTTGTAGGAAAGCAATTCCATGCTTCCAGTTGCTCGTGGTCATCCTTGCTTGACTCCTTTTCTGCCTCAGCTCACATCCAACCCATCAGCAGATCCTGTAGGCTCTATCTTAGAAAACGCTCTAGGGTTTGGCCTCTTTCCACTCCCACCACCTCTACTACTGGTTCAAGCTGCCATCATCTCTTGCCTAAATTCCTGGCACGGCCTCCTAACTGACCTTCTTGCCCTACCCTTGTCTCTCTTTAGTATATGCAACCAAGTTACATGGAATTAAACTAGAAACCAACTATACTGAAACACAGTGAACAAAGATTAAATAAGTTCAAATTTGTGATATATGTATATTAATACACGGAGTTCCTTTATTTCATTAAATAACAATGCCTTGCAGACCCAAGCTAAGAGACTTTGCTGGTAGTGCCTGTAGCTCAGTGGGTAGGTTGCCGGCCACATACACCCAGGCTGGTGGGTTTGAACCCAGCCCAGGCCAGCTAAAACAATGACCAACAACTGCAACAACAACAACAAAAAAATAGCCAGGCGGCTCAGCGCTTGTAGCACAGTGGTTACGGCACCAGCCACAAACACCAAAGGTGGCAGGTTCAAACCTGGTCTGGGCCTGCTAACCAACAATGACAACTGTAACAAAAAATAGCCGGGCATTGTGGCGGGCGCCTGTAGTCTCAGCTACTTGGAAGGCTGAGGCAAAAGAATCGCTTAAGCCCAAGAGTTTGAGGTTTCTGTGAGCTCTGATGCCACGGCACTCTACCAAGGGCGACATAATGAGACTCTGTCTCAAAAAAAAAAAAAAGAGACTTTGCTCTGGAGCAATCTGGTTCTCATTGTCTCCCTGACATCAGATGCTACTTCTTCCTCCTGCAGTCCCTCTGCTTGGGCCACCCCTGGCTTCTTCACTGGTCCACCAAGCATGCTTCAGCAAGTTTGCAGTTACTGTTTCCCAAATACCTGCATAGAGTATATTTGTCCCTCCCTCAGTTCACTGATCAAATGTCATCTCACCAGTAATACCTTAGCTGCCAACTCTCTTCTCACTCACACACCTGGAAGGATCTTTCTTGCTTTATTTTCCTCTATAATATTTATGATCATCTGAGAGATAGATGGATAGACAGATGATAGAGGGATAGAGAGATGATTGATTGATAGATAGATAGATAGATAGATAGATAGATAGATAGATAGATAGATAGAAAGAAAAATGTCCTGGTTAATTTTTGTGTTTCCTATCTACATACATAATTTCCATGAGGGCAGGGTTTGGTTATTGGTTTGTTTTTTTTTTTTGTCAATTTTTCTATTTTTTACTAATATGTTTCTACCATCTACCTAGAATAATGCCTGGCATATTATTGGTCATCAAAAAATACTTATTGAGTAGACAAGCATTGTGGTCGGCACCTGTAGTCCCAACTACTTGGGAGGCTGAGGCAAGAGAATTGCTTAAGCCCAAGAGTTTGAGATTGCTGTGAGCTGTGATGCCACAGCACTCTAGCAAGGGTGACATAGTGAGACTCTGTCTCAAAATATTTATTTATTCATTTATTTATTTATTTATTTATTTATTGAGAGGACAAATGAATGAAAGGCATTTCCTCCTCTTAGGTGAGTGAGGGTGAGTGCAGGCTGCTTCCAAGGCAAGTCGTGCCCATGCTGAAGAAAGTGACTGCCGACTTCACACAAGGTTTTGCAAGATCAAAATACCCATTGTCATACCCATATCTCCCCAAATGAGATAGATGAGTTTGGGAGCCTCACTCTGGAGAGGCAGCCACCAGACTGAATCCTGACTAGGGTGTTTGACCAATTGACCACCTTCCTTAGTGTCCAAGGAGAATGGCCTGGCCATGGCCATTCTTTCTCATATCAGGGTCTTTTAATTAAAGTTCCACTCCAGAGACCAAGTATGAAAGGATAGGAAAGAAAACTCAGTGATAGATAAGATACTGCAGGAGACTGTCAGAAGCTTAGTAACAGAACAAAAGCGTGCCCAGGGTACTGTCAGTGAACACAATCATGAAAGAGCACACCATTTTCTTAACCAGGGCACTGTCCAATCCGTGTACAGCTGTACGACATACTTCTACTCCAAAGATGCCAAGCTCAAACTATGACTATTGATCTGTGTCTAACCCTGAAAATTAATGATCTTAAATAGAAAAACTGACATTGAATCATTGGAGAATTTCAAACACCAAAAATAAAAACTAAAGAGGTTGCAGCAAGGTCTGGTCTTGATGGGTGTGTATGTCACAATTTTAATCCATTGTGTCTAGCGTAGCATATCAAATTATAACTAATGGGGGTTTTCTTAGTTTGGTGAGGGTTTTGATCATGTTTTGTTTGGGATCACTTCCATTTGAAGGCTCCATGGAGCCATCCTTTTTTCAATATAACCATTAGTGATTAAGTGATGAGAGGTCACGAAATGAAAAGAAAAATGGATTATGGTTCACTCTCAGGGAAGCGTATTTTAATGCAATGGAAATGTAGCTCACTGGGAAAAGGAGGTAACTTCTTCCAGGTGTAGGAAAATCCAAGGCTGTAATATCATTACAGGTAAGGCCCTTCTTTTTTTTTAATATGAGCCCATCTTTCTATAAGAATGCAATGTAAGCATTCTACATTGTATATCAAATGAGTACATTGTACCCCATAAATGCATTCATGTACACAGTTATGATTTAATGAAGAATAAAAAAAAAGAATGCAAGTTTCCCTTTTGTGATATATTTTGCCCCTACAATATTCCCCTTGACATTCATTTTAATTTGCTCTACACAGTAGCATGATGGAATTTACCGCAGATCCTTCATTTTTTCTATGAGTGTCTCTCTAAAACCTCCAGCTCTGGGCAGGTCTTACATAGGAGCGTGTATTACACAGGGAATAAATATTCTTTGAGGCTCCTTCCCGCTCTCTCAGGTTACTCACCCATCAGACCCCACTCACAGGCAAGCACAAGTTATAGGAGTTACTAAGAAAAGAAATCCCAAAGTAGATCCACCTCATTCCCATCAAGTTGCAAAAAACGCAGATCTGGTTTCCGGGTTGGCAGATCTTCCACTGGGGATATAAAAGCACCTGGGACGGCAAAGAAGCATGGAATGAGGACACATGTCAAGCTTCAGGCGCACTTTGCAGTGGGATGGGGAGTTGCAGGTACTGCACATTTCTTCCCTGAATTTGAGTGTTAAGTATAAAGACTAGAGCCGGTTACTCACTGGGGGTTTGCTGGTGGAGAGCCCACCAACCTGAACAGGCACAGAGGCATGGTGGGTGAGAAGCTAGCAAAGACCATGATATGTTGGCTGTAGAGCCAAGGTGGGTATGGAGGGGATTCCTGCAATCCCACCGATATAGGCCAGGCCAGGCCTCTACATCCAGGAAAACAGAAACCTTTCAAACATTAACAACAGAAGGAAGTTAGGGAAGAGAGAAATGGTTATACAGGTGATGAAGGAGTTGACTCAAACAGAGGGTGGTGAGACAACCCAGAGATTAGTGAAGTCGGAATCAATACAGCTCTGTGAATGGACTGTTCCATTCATTGATACATTCATTCACTTTGCCCCGGCGGAA
>CAUYRH010178429.1:0-13913 GCA_963574655.1 Perodicticus potto
GGGCTGCAAATTCTTGTCTCAATGTGTCAAAATATTTGGCGATTTTGTCTTTGAATTCATTGAATTTTTTTTTTTTTTTGAGACGGAGCCTCAAGCTGTCACCCTGAGTAGAGTGCTGTGGCATCACAGCTCACAGCAACCTCCAATTCCTGGGCTCAAGCGAGTCTCTTGCCTCTGCCTCCCAAGTAGCTTGGACTACAGGCGCCTGCTACAACGTCCGGCCATTTTTTTGGGGGGGGGGGGGTTCTGCCGTCATTGTTATTTGGCAGGCCCGGACTGGATTCGAACCCACCAGCTCAGGTTTACGTGGCTGGCGCCTTAGCCTGTTGAGCCACAGGCGCCGAGCCTATTCACAGAGTTTTGCAACAGACACCACAGTTGATTTAGTATGAAAATTAATCTAATAAGAAGAGTTGATTTAGGCTGAGCACCTGTTGCTCAGTGATTAGGGCACCGCCCACATGCACTGAGTCTGGTGTGTTCGAACCCAACACAGGCCTGTTAAACAACAACACCAAAACAATAGCTGGGCATTGTTGGGGACGCCTGTAGTCCCAGCTACTTGGGAGGCTGAGGCAAGAGAATCACTTAAGCCCAAGAGTTTGAGGTTGCTATGAGCTGTGACACTACAGCACTCTACCAAGGGGCAACATAGTGAGACTCTGTCTCCAAAAAAAAAAAAAATTTGTTTTAGTAAGAAACCATGAACCCATTTAACAGTCCCTAGACAACCACTAGTCTACTTTCTGTCTATAAATTCTAGACATTTCAGATATATAGAATAGAATCTTACAATGTATAGCTTTTGTGTCTGACTTTCACTTAGCATAATGTTTTCTTTTTTTGTTTGTTTTGTAGAGACAGAGTCTCACTTTATGGCCCTCAGTAGAGTGCCATGGCATCGCACAGCTCACAGCAACCTCCAATTCCTAGGCCTAGGCGATTCTCCTGCCTCAGCCTCAGCTGGGACTATAGGCGTGCGCCATAACGCCCAGCTGTTTTTATGTTTTGCAGTTCGGCCGAGGCCGGGTTTTTTTTTTTGTTGTTGTTGTTGTTGTTGTTTATAGAAATAGAATCTCATTTTGTCACCCACAGTAGAGTGCTGTGGAGTCACAGTTCACAGCAACCTCCAGCTCCTGGGCTTAGGCGATTCTCTTGCCTCAGCCTCCCGAGTAGCTGGGACTACAGGCGCCCGCCAAAACGCCCGGCTCGAGGCCAGGTTTGAATCCGCCACCTTCGTTATATGGGGCCGGCGCCCTACTCAATGAGCCACAGGCGCCACCCGCTTAGCGTAATGTTTTCATGATTCATCTATGTTGTAGTGAAAAAATATTTTGCTTTTTATGGCTGAATAATACTTCATTGTGTGGATATACTACATTATAGTACATTTTGTGTATTCATTGGTCTGTTGAGTATTTGAATTGTTTCCATGTTTTGGCTAACATGAATACTGCTGCTTGGAGTATTTTTCTATAAGTTTTAAAATATTTATGTTTTGGCTCGGCGCCTGTGGCTCAACAGACTAAGGCGCCAGCCACGTACACCTGAGCTGATGGGTTCGAATCCAGCCTGGGCCCGCCAAACAACAATGACGGCTGCAACCAAAAAATGGATAGGTGTTGTGGCGGGCGCCTGTAGTCCCAGCTACTTGGGAGGCAGAGGCAAGAGACTCGCTTGAGCCCAGGAATTGGAGGTTGCTGTGAGCTGTGATAGCACGGCACTCTATCCAGTGTGACAGCTTGAGGCTCTGTCTCAAAAAAAAAAAAAAAAAATTTATGTTTTAATCTCCACAGAGGCTAGTTCTCCTTGAGGAGAAATAGCCTTAAAATATAATTAAAAGGGCAGCGCCTGTGGCTCAAAGGGATAGGGTGCCAGTCCCATATGCCGGAGGTGGTGGGTTCAAACCCAGCCCTGGCCAAAAACTGCAAAAAAATAAAAAATTAAAAAAACATATATATATAATTTAAAAAATAAAATAGGAGCAAAGGCATACTATATACATATTTTATAAGCTTTTTATTTTTTCACTTACATGTATTCAACTTTTTCGTTTGGAAACAAAGTCTCATTATGTCACCTTCAGTAGAGTGCTATAGCATCACAGCTCACAGCAACCTCAAACTTTGGCTTAGTCAGTTCTCTAGCTTCAGCCTCCGAAGTAGCTGGGACCACAGGCACCCACCACAATGCTCAGCTTTTTTTTTTTTTTTTTTGCAGTTTTTGGCTGGGACTGGGTTTGAACCCGCCACCTCCAGTATATTGGGCCAGCACTCTACTCACTGAGCACAGGTGCAGCCCCCATTTTTATTTTTGATTTTTTTTCAAAGCCCAAATAACACAGATAAATGATTTTACAGTCCTCAGTTGGATGATCTCAAAAGACATTGCTTATTGCCAACCTGAGAAAATTGGTAGTGGAAGCACACTTCTCTCTTACATGTTGTTGTAAACAAAATACCTTTTGAACCTAGACTGTCCTTTGGAAGTTTTTGGTATCCTGATCTGAAACTGAAAGTGAAGATAGAACTAAAAGTGTGTAGACATAAAAAAGAAATTTAGAAGAGATTGTGAAAACATTGACCAATAAAGTAGAGGCTACCTACTAACCACATTTCAAATTCAGGTCAATGGGTGTTATATTTGGTATTCGTAGTATTTTGTAATCTGAACCAGCAACCATGACGTTTCATAAAAATCCTGATAACACTTTAGCAGTATAGCCTGTACAATAGTACACTCTTATTCCTAGACCCCCAGTGGATAACTGGAATTAAGGGTAGTATTGAAGACTACGCAAACTATGTTATTTTGATCTATTCACAGAGATGGCTAAAACTAACTCATGGACAGGTAGAGCTATATAGTGTGAATATGTGAGACAAAGGGACAAATCTCATTCCAGGTAGGATGAAGCTGAACTACATGAGATTTTATCACACTACTCAAAACAGTACAAAATTAAAAACTTTTGAATTGTTTAATTCTGGAATTTCCTGCTTAATATTTACGTACCATGGTTGACTTTGGGTAACTGAAACTATAGAAAACAAAATTTCGGATAAGGGACTACTGTATTCCCATAGGCAACAATTAATAGGAGCTGAGTTGCAGCTGTTCTGTCTAGCCAGGACATTTTTGGTTTGTTTGTTTGTTTGTTTGTTTGTTTGAGACAGAGTCTCACTATGTCGCCCTTGGTGGAGTGCTATGGTGTCACAGCTCACAGCAACCTCAAACTCTTGGGCTTCAGTGATTCTCTTGCCTTAGCCTCCCAAGTAGCTGGGACTGCAGGTGCCTGCCACAACACCCGGCTATTTTTTGTTGTTGTTGTCATTGTTTTAGCAGGCTAGAGCCAGGTTCAAACCCACCAGCCCCAGTGCATGTCGCCAGTGCCCTAACCACTGAGCTACGGGTGCCAAGCCCCAAGAGGTTCTCTTTAAAGATAAAAATAAGAGACAGCACATTTCTTTGAGGACCAAAAGAAGATTCCTGGATGTCCTGTGTTCACTTTAGATTTTTTACCTCATGTATATAATTGGTGGCATTTGGGTTTATAATCCCCACTTTAGGTCTTTCACACATGTATATTAAGTGGCATTTAGGTTTACAATCTGTACTGTAAAAGGGGAAAGGTTGAAAGGAACTCGGGAGGTTTCAAATTCCTTTTCTTTCTACATTATCCTCAGGCTGTGAAATTTTCTTCTGCTTTTTCTTTTTGTTCTATTATACTCTCTTTTCACTGGCATTCATTCATTTCTGTTCACTTCTCATGAAAACAAATAAGGGAAATCAGGTATATTTGGGAAGAAGAAAGTTTTTATCTAGGCCCGCGTTTTTTAATTGCTTTTTATGTAATTACTGATATAAGTTTTTGGTTTGTGTTTTTCCTCATAAGTAACATTATTTGTATGTAACATTATTCTTTATGTTTCAGACGTTATGAAGAGGACATGTACTGGAGAAGAATGGAGGAGGAACAGCATCATTGGGATGATCGCCGCCGAATGCCTGATGGAGGCTATCCTCATGGTCCTCCGGGCCCATTAGGCCTTCTTGGAGTCCGACCAGGCATGCCTCCACAGCCACAGGGACCTGCAGTGAGTATCCTCGTTGTTTTAAAGGGTGAAAGTTTAAGACTGATGTAGCAGGCTCAGCGCCTGTGGCTCAACAGGCTAAGGCGCCAGCCACGTACACCTGAGCTGGCAGGTTCAAATCCAGCCCAGGCCCACCAAACAACAAGGACAACTGCAACCAAAAACTGGCCGGGCGTTGTGGCGGGCGCCTGTAGTCCCAGCTACTTGGGAGGCAGAGGTAGGAGACTCACTTGAGCCCAGGAATTGGAGGTTGCTGTGAGCTGTGATGCCACAGCACTCCATCCAGGGTGACAGCTTGAGGCTCTGTCTCAAAAAAAATAATAATAATAATAAGACTGGTGTAGCATCAGTGTAAAACAGTTTGAGGGTCTATAGATTTAATCTTGTAATCTTTTGTTCTTTTTTTTTTTTTTTAAATATGGAACGCTTCACGAATTTGCATGACATCCTTGCGCAGGGGCCATGCTAATCTACTCTGTATTGTTCCAATTTTAGTATATGTGCTGCCGAAGCGAGCACTAATCTTGTAATCTTGATTTAAGTTTTTCATCTCACTTAGAATTTTCCCTCCACTTATTACAGGTTTTCAACTCCAGTACCTATGTATAAGAACTTCATAGTGTTTTTGTGAATCTTTCTTATTTTCAGTATATGCTAAATGGAAGCAGAGCAGCTTTTGCCACTCTTTCACATAAGACATTTTCTTCCCTCTGTTTTTCTTACATTAATAGGAACAACTGATTTTGAAGGCACTTGCTTTATCTTTAAATTTATTTTGTCTTCCCATTACCAATAGTTTAGAATCTCTTTTCCTTCTTCAAATTCTGTCCATCTAAAATATATTTTTTCTTCTAATTTGAATGATACATAAGGGTTAATAAGTAAAGGTAAGCACGAGAATTGGTGTGTTAATGGGTGGCGCCTATAGTACCTACAGAGTGGGTAGGGCTCTAGCCATATACACCAAGGATGGTGGGTTTGAACTTGGCCTGGACCCGGTTAAAACAACAATGACAACTGCAACAAAAAGCCGGGCGTTGTGGCAGGTGCCTTTAGTCCCAGCTACTTGGGGAGCTGAGGCAAGAAAATCACTTAAGTCCAAGAGTTTGAGGTTGCTGTGAGATGTGACTCCATGGCACTCTACCCAGGGAGACAGCTTGAGACTGTGTCTCAAAAAAAAAAAAAAAAGGCTCAGGGCCTGTGGCTCAACGGGCTAAGGCGCCAGCCACCTACACCTGAGCTGGCAGGTTCAAATCCAGCCCCCGCCCGCCAAACAATAATGATGGCTGCAACCAAAAAAAAAAGGCCGGCCACCTGTAGTCCCAGCTACTTGGTAGGCGGAGGCAGGAGACTCGCTTGAGCCCAGGAATTGGAGGTTGCTGTGAGCTGTGATGCCACAGCACTCTATCCAGGGTGACAGCTTGAGGCTCTGTCTCAAAAGAAAAAAAAAGTGTGTTAGGAAAACTATAGAAAAGAAAGATCTGTATCTTCAGAGTTTGTATTCTGTGGAAGATGGGTGAAAGGAATATCTCATAGAAGGTCTTAG
Source organism: Perodicticus potto (assembly GCA_963574655.1). NCBI lineage: Eukaryota > Metazoa > Chordata > Mammalia > Primates > Lorisidae > Perodicticus > Perodicticus potto. The sequence goes on from CAUYRH010178429.1 coordinate 5,641, forward strand.
ACTACTAAAAACATGGTTTGTTTTGTTTTCTTGAGAGTAGTTATAAGAAAATAACAAACTCCTTTTCTTTAACCTATTTGTCTTTGCACAGAGCCTTGACAGTTATAAAACTTGAATTACTGAAAGCAAAGAAAGTTTCAGAATCACTAGAATCACTGGTTTTGTAAGTTGAATTAAAAGCATTTGCCCACCCTTAGGTTGTGTGTATATAGTCTTGATAGTATAATTTTCTTCAGTGTGCATTTTCATTTTTACTGAAATGGAATAAAGGAGAACATAGTTTTAAATGGGCATTTTGTGTAATTTACTTTTTGAAAAGATAGGACAAATAACATGTATAGTTGAAAAATAATAGTTTAGTTTTGCTCAAGAAACATTTTTTTTAATGCAGTAACTTTTTCTTTCTAGCCCTTGCGTCGTCCTGACTCATCTGATGACCGTTATGTAATGACAAAACATGCAACCATTTATCCAACTGAAGAGGAGTTACAGGCAGTTCAGAAAATTGTTTCTATCACTGAACGTGCTCTAAAACTTGTTTCAGACAGTTTGTCTGAACATGAGAAGAGTAAGAGCAAAGACGGAGATGATAAGAAAGAGGGAGTTAAAGACAGGTGTGTTTTTAAAGTTATTTACCTATGTAGTTTTGGTTTTCCTTACATGGACTTCTTACGTGTGAAATAAATATTACGGAGAGTGGTAACTGGTGTTAGTCTAGATGGCTTGGCTGCGTCTTTGTTAGATATTTAATGTATCTAGCTGCTTTTTGCTAAAATGAGAAATAGTACTTTCCTCTGACATACAATCTCTAACTTTATAATTTAACTCATTTTATTTTAAATTGATGTAGAACTATTCTGAATCTGTTTCAAGTCAGCACTTAACAATTTTTCAATTACATTCAAGTGCTATTTTTCTATATTTATTTATTGCATCTGCATTCAGTCTTTGTTTTAATAACTTTTCCTTAAAGCATTGACCATAAAGCATGGATAAGTCCAAACTTTAGAAATGTCTTTCAAGGCTGGGTGCGGTGGCTCCTGCCTATAATCCCTACACTCTGGGAAGCTGAGGTAGGTAGATTGCCTGAGCACAGGAGTTAGATACCAGCTTGAGCAGGAGTAAGACCCCATCTCTAAAAATAGCCAGGCCTTGTGGCAAGCACCTGTAGTCCCAGCTACTTGAGAGGCTGAAGCAAGAGGATCACTTGAGCCCAAGAGTTTGAGGCTGCTGTGTGCTATGACACTATGGCGTTCTACCAAGGAGTGACCAGGTAAGACTCTGTCTCAAAAAAAGAAAAAAAAAGAAGGGCGGCACCTGTGGCTCAAAGGAGTAGGGCACCGGCCCCGTATAGCCAAGGTGGCGGATTCAAACCCCCAGCCCCAGCCAAAAACTACCAAAAAAAAAAAAAAGAAAGAAAGAAAGAAAAAAAGAAATGTCTTTTCATATCAAATTTGCATTTTGAACTATAAATTTTCATTCATTTTTCCTTTGCCATTTGTAATGTTTTCTTTTTAAGGGATAGGGATTTCACTCTGTTGCCCAGGCTAGAATGTAATGGTGCCATCATAACTCACTGCAGCCTTCAGCTCCTAGATGCAAGAAGTCCTCCCTCTTCAGCCTCCCAAATAGCTGGGATTACAGCATCAGCATTGCACCCAGCTTGGAAATACTAGTGTGTTATATTAAAAATGACTCATACAGCGGAGCCTTCAATAGCTCAGTTGGTAGAGCGGAGGACTGTAGTGGATAAAAATGACTCATAGCATTCTAACTTGTAAAATACAGGAGTATTAGTGTCCTTTGCTTTGTAGTTGTCCCTGTGAGAACTTGGCTCTTGATTTATTTTTTTTTAATTCATATTGCTTATCTCGATGAAGTATAGTTCAAAAAATATTTTTTTGCTGTGGTTGATGAAAATGGTTACTAAAAAGTTATTTCATTTACTATTTTGTGTTTAGAGAAGATCATGGTTCTTGTTGAATAATATTATATTGTAATATAATTTGATTTCACTGCAGAGCTTTGAAAGGAGTTTTGCGAGTGGGAGTATTGGCAAAAGGATTACTTCTCCGAGGAGATAGAAATGTCAACCTTGTTTTGTTATGCTCAGAGAAACCGTCAAAGACATTATTAAGTCGTATTGCAGAAAACCTACCCAAACAGCTTGCTGTAAGTATTTTAGAAATATTAATTTTTACCCCTTGTCTGGTTCAAAAGTTTGTTTTCTTTGTATTATTTTTTTTGAGACAGCGCCTCAAGCTGTCGCCGTGGATAGAGTGCCATGGCATTATAGCTCACAGCAACCTCCAATTCCTGGGCTCAAGCAATTCTCCTACCTCCGCCTCCCAAATAGCTGGGACTACAGGCACTTGCCACAACGCCCAGCCATTTTTTTGGTTGCAGCCATCATTGTTGTTTTGGTGGGCCCAGGCTGGATTCGAACCCGCCAGCTCAGGTGTATGTGTCTGGTGCCTTAGCCCGTTGAGCCACAGGCGTCAAGCCATGGTTCAAAAGTTTTTGGCAGGATTAATTGTACTTCATTTTAAACTTAAGCTAACCCTGAGACAGGAGACTTGCTCGAGCCCAGGAATTGGAGGTTGCTGTGAGCTGTGATGCCACAGCACCCTATCCAGGGTGACAGCTTGAGGCTCTGTCTCAAAAAAAAAACTTAAACTAACCTTTAAATTTTGGGCTTAACTTTGCATATTGAGTTTTTGCTTTATTGTGCAATCTGGTGAAACTGTTTTCTATCGTTTTAGGTTGTATAGTACTTGTATTTGGTATGAAGTCCATCTTGCTAATTTATTTAAAAATGTAAAATTACAGCATATGCCCTCCTTTTCTTGATCTTTTTCCAAGACTTGAATAATAAGGTAGTTCAGGAAAAAATGATTTTTCAAAAAACAAATTCCATATATAGCAAGCTTAAATTTTTAAAATTCATGTACCTCTTGCCTATTTAATTGAATATGTGTTATTAATAAAACAGTAACTGAAGTAGGTATTCTGATTTTAATTTCTCCAGTTTCGTTGTGAATATTTTGAGTTTATAATGGTATACGATAATTCTTGTTTCTATCCTGCAGATGATGGCAGTCCACAATTAGTAGAACATTTCCCTTTGGGTCCTACAAAAACAAACCCTTTAAATCTTGAACTTTAGAAAAGTTTATGTATCAGCTTGTCAAATGAATTTTAAGACAATGATTCTTTGGCTTGTTTAAGATATAAAACTTTATTTCAAAATCTTATCATTTAATTAGACATTCTAAATTCAAGGCTTTTGATTTTGTTGGTAACGTTTATTCTACAATATTGAGACGAATAATAGTACCTGACCCCAGGATAGCAACTGATAACAAAGGGCGCCCACCCGATATATCGAGGGTGGTGGGTTCAAACCCGGCCCCAGCTGCAACTGCAACAACAAAAGAAAAGAAAAAAGGGACAGTGAAGCACACTATTTAACTTAAGCTCTGACATTTCTGGCACTTAACCGTTGCTTATTTTATTAATATATTTCACTATTATAGACATGAAGTTTCTTATTGTAGATGAGTCTTTGTAATTATTGGGAGCCAGCAGAACTGGTATTGTATGTCTACTTCTTACCCCTCTACTGAGGCTAGTAGGACAAAAAAGGGGGAAAAGAAAAGGTTTGGGGACCTTGGAAGAATTGTGGAATTTGCAGGAAATGTCTTGATCCTGGCTCAGTGTCCGTAGCTCAGTGGTTGGGGCGTTGGCCACATACATCGAGGCAGGGAGGTTTGAATCCTACAACTGCAACAACAACAACAAAAGGCCGGGTGGTGTGGCGGGTCCCTGTAGTCCCAGCTACACGGGAGGTTGAAGCAAGAGAATCACTTTAGCCCAAGAGTTTGAGGTTCTGTGAGCCGTGACACCACGGCACTCTACCGAGGATAATATAGTAAAACTCTGTCTCAAAAAAAAAGAAAAATAGAGATCTTGATCCTGATCGTGGTGCTTAATAAAACTGTAAAGCAGGAAATTGATCCCTACTAAATAATTAAGAGTTAGCCAGTTAAGCTAAAAGAAAAATGCTCTTTCCAAATCCACTTGTATAAGTTGATAAGCAAATGAAATAAAACTAATTCATAGTTAACATTTACATAATACTGTATTAAGTGCTTTTATGTAGCTTTTATGTGTATTAATTCGTTTAATTCCCCAGTGACCCTGTCAGTTAGGTACAATTATTGTCTCTGTTTTGCAGAAACAGCGCAGTGTAATTAGATAATTTGCCCATCTTTGCATCACTAGCAAAATAGTAGAGCTAGAATTTGAACCTAGAGACTATACTATAAATATTCCGTGTAATTTCTGTGGTGTCTTTATTTATATAAACAGGAACTTAATTATATGTCTGCCAAATTTCTGGGTTTTCAGGGTATTGACTAGGCTTTCCTGTTCCCTGATAAACATAGATTTATTGATTTCACAGAGAATAAATATTCAATGAGAATGATTAAATTGAATTAGGTTCAGGAGTTAATCTTAGTTTCATTCACGTTCTGCAAATAAATGTGATAAATACGGCGCTGTTTCTCTTATGAAGAAATTCTTCATCTAAGAGTGAGCCATAATGAAACTGCTTTATCTGTTAACCCAACAGTTCCAATTAATTTTTTCTATTTTTCATTACACAGGTTATAAGCCCTGAGAAGTATGACATAAAATGTGCCGTATCTGAAGCAGCAATAATTTTGAATTCATGTGTGGAACCCAAAATGCAAGTCACTATCACCCTGACATCTCCAATTATTCGAGAAGAGAACATGAGGGAAGGAGGTTGGAAAGCCATTAAGCATTCTACTTTTCTATTAACTGTTTTTTATTTACCTACTCCTTAAGATGGCATTACGCCCTAGAAGGCAACATGCTGGCATTACTTGTGAATTTGATTATTTACTAACCAGTTTTGCTAAGATTGTTTCCCACAAAATAAAAGGTCTTTTTAGTGATGTATTTTTATAGAAAACATAGTATGATTGATATTCTTAATTTTTTTTTCTTGCTAACCTCAGATTTCTGGAAAAAGAAACTTCAAATTATTTTTACTGGTATAATTGATGTATGAAAAAATTACAAAATGTTGCTGGTGATTTAAAGCCACAATTTTAACTTCTATTAAGAAGTTCTTGCTCTTGCTTGTCTTACAAAAAAGACAAGAATGTTTAACAAACAAAATTGGCTAAATAGTCATAACATTTATGTTTTTTAGAGACATTTTTTGTATGTAATCATGGATTTGACTGGGCCTGAGGTGATTATTTCTAGTTCTCTGAGGTTGTTATTTGATTTGATATGCTTTCATAAATGCAGAGCATTCTAATGCACGCATATTTGGTCGTTTGACCCTTATGTCATACTAGAAATACTGAAAAATAAATAGTGTAGATGTAGTGAGTTACAGTACAATTCAAGGTTTCTAAACTTAATTTACAATTGTAGAATATGAGATCTTGCTGGTGCCAGCAGTGTTGCTTTAGGGACTGTTCTGTAACATTTTCAAAGCATCAAAAGCTTTTAAGCCAAAAAGCATGATCAGTGTCTGCAATATGTTGGTTCTATTGTTTTATGGGTCAGATAAAATTTACTTTGTTTCCTTCCATGTTGTTTTTAAACATCATAATGCATTGAGTAAGTCTACACTAATATTTCTTTGAGATCTAAGTTGAGAGAGTACTATATGTTGAATAGAAAAGTCATTTGTGTAAAATAGCATCTGTAGGCTCCCAATTACTATCCCTTTAAATCTGTTTTCTTACAGCAAAGCAATTTTTTCAAGGCCGTGGGCTTTTCACAAGCCAGGAAAAGAACATTTTAACAAAAATGTTATTGGGAGATATGTCTAATTTTGCATACTTTGTATTAGCATTTATATGTTACATCTTAAGCTTTGCATCTTAAAAATAAATAGGTTTTGTTAAAGGGTTTTTATGTGAACATGACTTTCCACTTAAGGTCTAGCCATGGGTGTTGCTGGAGAAAGTTCCTGAGTCAATCTGAACAGGTCATATACAGTATGGATATGACTAAGGATATGAAAAAAATCTAACATACATTATAAATACTGCTATATTTAGTGTGAAATTATATTTATTTAACTTTATTTCAGAATACATTTTGTTTAATTTTATTTAGGCCTTTTTGTGTGGTATCAAGCAATTTTACCATGTTGCAACAATCTAAAGTTAATAGTATCATATTTGCAATAAATTCTTGGGTAGCCTATGCCTTCTAAAGGAAACAAATTTATGTTTTTGTCTGACCCAGACTCAAGTTAGAATTATTGTTCTGAATTTTATGAATATTATGGCAAGGGAAATGGTCAGTCCAAAATTAAAAGATTTTGCTTCAAGACACTGAGCTGAAAAGTTGGATATGCAAAGATATAAAAACACTGATAGAGTGTTCCTTGCTGCAGATAACTGCAGTAAACCATGTCTTTAGCTTCATTATGAAGATTGTTTGTTTCTTGCTGCAGAATAATGGTATGTATTCTTTCTCACTGCAGCTCCCAATGCTCTGTGTCTTAAAATTATTTAAAGCCTATAGCTTGCTTTGGGGAATTAGTACAAGGGTTAAGGAAGGCTTTGCCGGAAGAACAGTTTGTAAGTCATAAGACTTTCTACTTGCACATAGTGTGGTAGCCTCTTTAATGCTAATGATCCTGTTTAATAACCAAAAATTATTTTTAAATGGAAATGATTAAATTGTCCAAATAACTGTTAAACGCATGACAGATCTATTATATGGTATTGTGTTTGACAGTTAAACATTAAGTGAACATTTAATTGACTTTAAGCTTGAAATGTTCAAAATGTTCTAACCCTTGCTACAGAGTCTTCTGCAGCAAGTCAAATATTATATGTGTTTTTTCCCCACCTGTAGCTTGTCAGGCCCGGTCCAAAGCCTTCTAGCAGAGGGAATTGATTCCTGTCAGGGGTTGCTGCCAAGACATCGGAAGGATTTTTGACCAAGGTTTTCAAAAGCTTAGTGTCACATCTGCCATTTGATTTAAGGCGAGATTTTGGATGCAGACCCTGGCATTTATTGTCATTTGTGTGGCTGTTTGTTTGTTTCGTCTTTGTCTCTTCTAGAATTGAGCAGTGTTCACACTAGTTTTTAAATGGTTGAGTAGACTGTATATTTTACCTCAACATGTTAAATTAATATATTCCCATTAACTTTTAATCATAAAATAGTGTGGACACAGCATGTCTTCTAATTGGCGATTAACCCCTTAAAATTTATGAAATACATTTATATAGGATAAGAATGTACATTTTCTTTTTATAAATTAACTGACTTTTGTTAACTGGGTGTTAGGCAACAAGTATGATTTTAGCAGAATATACCTAAGGGGTTAATCTACTTGGAACAGAAAATGGGTGCAAAAATCCACACTCTAAATTTAACAAAAATGTCCTACTTATATCTTTGATTCATTTTAAATTGCAATAGGTGCCTTTGCATCTTTGAATTTACACCATTGACTAAAATTTCCAAAGTTATTAATGCTGTGTACAAAAAGAAAAATTTTTTCACATACTGAGGGAAATTATAAAATTGCGGATTAACATTAGAAATTTAGAAACATTTTTAGCAAGAGATTGCACATTGTCACCTATTTGCATTCTAGTGTCAGCAAATAATGTAAGTAAATAAGGGGCATGAAAAACGTTCCTTTAGCATGTTCTATAACCCTGCTTTGAGGAGTGGCTTTTTTTGGTATTTTATTTTTTCCTTTTTTTTTTTTTTTAATTTCATTTTTAAACTTTTTATTTAGCTGTGCTTTTCTGGTTTCCTTTTTCTTATCTCAGAGGAGTTTGTTTCTTATGTTCAACTTATTTCTAGATTCAGTAGTCTTAGAGGTTTTGAGATTATTACTAATAATTTTGTCTTGATAATTTCTTTTTAGCAACAAATACTCCTTTTAGCATTTATTCTCAAAATGCCATATAATTTTTCTTGATTATCTGTGTCTTGCTTCTAATGTCTTCTGAAAAATCTTTCATCTGTCTGCTTACTTGAAAAGAACTGAAAACGGCTCAGCACCTGTGGCTCAGCGGGCTAAGGCGCCAGTCACATACACGTGAGCTGACGGGTTCGAATCCAGCCCGGGCCCGCCAAACAACAATGATGGCTGCAACCAAAAAATGGCCGGGCGTTGTGGCAGGTGCCTGTAGTCCCAGCTACTTGGGAGGCAGAGGCAGGAGACTCGCTTGAGCCCAGGAATTGGAGGT
>CAUYRH010178434.1:0-69160 GCA_963574655.1 Perodicticus potto
CCCGCCTCTCTGCCTTCCCTCCCCTGCTCTCCTCCCCCCTCTTCTCTCCTCCTCTCCTCCTCCCCTCTCTTCTCTCCTCCCCTCTCCCCTCCCCTCCCCTCCACTCTCTCCTGCCCTCCCCCTACCCTCCCCCCTACCCTCCCTTCCTTCCTTCCTCTGTTCCTTTCTTTCTACCCACCTTCCTCCTTTCTTCTTTCCCTATCTCTCTTCTTGTCACCCATTTATGCATCTATTCATTTGTCTCAGAAAGAAAATAATCAAAAGTACAAAGTGTATTGCTCTGGGTGGAGATGTTGTCGACTTGTCATTTACTTTTCTGTACTTCTTTGTTCTCTCTTCCTTCCTAATAACTTTTGCTACTGCTGCTGCTACTTCTGCTACTGGCTAACCCCCGACTTTTAAACCTATTTTGTGGCAGGTTCTGGTCTATTCCCTTTATGTATATCTGAAATGCTCTTTACGATGCCCCTACGTGGAAAATGAAACTCAAGTCTATTCTTAGTAAAATTAAATAGGGTCGTAATTTATGATTTAGCCTTCCACTCGACACAGAGATCTTTTCCATGTAATACTCTTGTTATGCTCCTTCTCTTAAAGGAGGGGACATGGTGCCTCCTCAGGTGACTCAGGCCCTTAATGGAGCCTGGAGGGTAATTTTGTTCTTGCAGTTTGTCCCGGGCCTGCGGCCTGCAGCGGGTCGCAGAGCAGCGGGCCGCGCGTGAACCTGCGCTGTTCCTGGGTGATGAAGATCGCGCCGACCTTGACTTTGACATTTATGAGAGTGTATCGTTCACGGAGAGGGTAGCATTGCTGGGAACAGAGCGCAGTAACATTGAGATCAAATGACAAGGTGGAGACATGGACGGGACGCTTCTGCTTTGTACTCTGGGCCCAGGCTGAGCCCAGGCCTGACGGGCCCCTCAATAATCCTGGCGACCTCCGGCCCGAGGACGGGGCGAGAGACCAGGCGGGAACATCGCCCTTCACTGCAGCCGGAGGATCAACGGCCAAGGCACAAGGGCAGGACTCGGGAACACAGAAAGTGCAAATAGCCGTTTCTGCCAGAGGAGGTGAGTTTTATTTAACTTTTCTGTCACTTTTCCACACAGGTTAAGTTTGCCAGGAGATGCTTTCAGATAAAGTACCCTGCTGGAGTTCTTACAAAAACATGTCCCAGTGCGAAGTTCACATTTGGGGGTTTAATCCGTATCATCCTTAAGGAGATAGGAAGAAAGCACGCGGCCATATTTTCTGTGTTCTTCCAAGAAACATCTGCCGGACCTGCCCTACCTGAAGGTCTCCAACGCAGCTGAAGGAGCTCACCCCTTCCAGTTGTTCAGGCCCAAAGTGCAGACGTGACTCTCCCTTCTCGTTTCCTCTCACGCCCCACCTTCAAATGGGGGGCACAATCTACTGCTTTGCCTTGTAAGTGCATCCTATGTCGGACCCTGGGCCCCATCATCCCCTGCCTGGCCTGTGTCCACCCTTCAGGGCGGTGCACTCTCCCCACAGTAGCCAGGGTGAGGGCAGTGTGTCTGAGTTCTGCTGAGAGCCGCCCCAACGCGTCCCTTCTTTCTTAGAGAAAAAGCCGGGATGTCCTTCCAGGGCCTATGGGGCCACAGCCTGGCCTTGTACCCTTATTCACTGCACGGTGGCCTCTGCCCTCTGGGGTTGCCTGAAGGTCCCAGGATGGCTCAGGGTTTTCCGTGGAGTCTCCTTGGCCCGTCACAGGAACACAAGGCTTGCTCTCCTAAAGTGTCACCTTCCAACAATCATCTTGCAGCTCTGTCCCAGCAGTTTCCACCCCTTTGGGTGCTGTATTTTCCCCACCGTTCTTCTCTCTTACTGTACACTCACTTTTCTGTTTATGCGGTTTGCTTGTCTTTGTTTGCAGCTACATTCCCTTAGAACAGTTCCTGGCACAGAGGATGCCACAAAATACCCTTTGGGAATAGACATCTGTGAAAAGCACATGTTCCAAAATGATCTGACATTTTGCAAATGCAACAGTGTTGCTGCTGTATCTCACCCTTAGAAGACAGTGTATGGTGTGATAGGATGGTGAGGCTTGTCACAGCGCTCAGGGTCACAAGTCATCACTGACCTTTCCATCAAGTAAGTCCTGGAGGAACACCGTTGACTTCAAAAAATAGAGTTTTATTTGTTCACCATCTTTTAAAGAAATTCTAACTACTGTGTATATTTCATAAATATGTACTCCCTAAAACCAGAAAGTTAACCAAAATGAACTTTATATGAAACAATCCATGATGCCACATATACTACTCTTTAGTACATATATTCTAAATTTCGTTTTGATTTTCAAATAAATGTCACAGTTTTCAAATTCATATGCAAATGAAAGGGTCTAAGGAAATTGACAAAAGTAAAATTTCAAGAGATGTGAACCTTTAGTTCAAGGTCAGGAAAAGTCTCTTGTTTCCACCCTGACCTTCTCTGGCCAGTCCAAGAGCTTAAGAGGTTCTGACTCAGGGACTCCGTGGCCTCAGAGTTGGGCCTCTCTGAGCATTAGCTAGAGCAAGCAGGTAGGAGCCTCAGACCCCGTCATTTCGTGAAAATTCAGGAGCCCTTTTCCCAGAGAAATTCAATGATATTTTGCCTTTGAAAGAACAGTTTCCAGAGTTATTTATAAAATTCTTGCTTAATTTCTAATTCTTTTTTTTTTTTGAGACAGAGTCTCACTCTGTCAGCTTGGGTGACAGCCCTTTGGGTGCTTTAGCTGTGGGGTCACAGCTCACAGCAACCTCCAACTCCTGGGCTCAAGCCATCCTCCTGCCTCAGCCTCCCGAGTAGCTGGGACTACAGGGACCTGCCACAACATCCCACTAGTTTTTCTGATTTTGGTAGAGACAGGGTTGCACTCTTGCTCAGGCTGGTCTTGAACTCCTGAGCTCAGGCAATCCACTGCCTTGGCCTCCAGAGTGCTGAGATTATAGGTGTGAGCCACTGCTTGGGGCCCTAATTTCTAATTCTTATTTGAAATATACAAGTAGATACTCTGGCTCCTCTTCACATCATATAAATCTTTTGTATGTAAGTAGACAGGCCGAGGATGACTCTGTAGTAGCATTTCCTCTACTTACCTTTCTCCCCTCACTGGGAGACCACACCCCTAGTGACGGTCTCACTAGGGGTGAAGGTCTCATCTTCCAGAAAGTGTTTCCCGTTCCCTGCAAATCTGTGTTAGGTGCTGTTGCTCTGGGCTTCCCACATCAGAGAGATACATTCTAATTGCTGTCATTGTTGTTAACTGTGCTCCCCAAGGGGGGATGCCAGTGGCTGTGACGGCAGGTTGGGTGGGTGCTGCTTCTGAACAGATCCTGCATGTCAGGTACACTGTCTGGCCGAGCTGGCCATTCATGACACATATCTGGGTGTGCTGATGAAGGAATGTTTCCCGCAGTTGCCATCGCACTGATGCGGAAGAAACAAGCTTATCCAGATAATGGTCAGAAATGGGGAATAGAGACCCTGAAATATTAAGGAATAAACCATTTAAAACCCTAAAATTGATATGTATAAAAAATAGCTTTTCCTGTCACTAGGAGTAGAGCCATACTTACCCTTCCATTTCTTGGTCTCCAACACTCAGAGCCAATTCCAAAAGGAATTTATTGTAAAAAGAACATCTCCTGTATGTAAGCTACTGCCTTTACGTTATTAGACACCAGTGGGATTAAAGTGATCTGTCTTGGTGCCCCTGGGTTGTCGCCCCTGCCCAGTGCTGATGAGAGAGCCCCCTTGGCTGTTGTCGAGAGTCTGATTTCACCTCCAGACATCCTTTCCTGAGAGCCTCTAAGTTTGTTCTCTTTCCCCTTTTAGCTTTCTACTTTTAGTTTTCAGGGGCTTAACTTAGCTCTCATGCAAAAGCAGACGAAAAAGACAGCCAGAATTCAAAGATCTGGGTCCCTTGTGTGTGACTGATTCTCAGCAGGTTCTTATTAAATCTTTAAATGATTGACTACAAAAGAAAACATTAAAGTGACATTAAAAAGCCAACCATATGTTGAAAGTATAAATGGGAAGGAGGGTCGGGTATGGAGATGGTTGTGGAATTACAGCTCTTCTTCACTAACCTTGACCCCTGGCACCTGTGCTGATCATTTCAAGGCGTGGATAACACAGGGCCCTCTGCTGTGGGTGGGCTGAGCTCTGAGAACGATGGAAGTTCTTTGCCCGATGAAGTTTGCCAAGACAAAAGGTCAGGCAGGGAGCGAGGAGACACAAGCAGAGATGGTTTGAGTGTTGACACAATGAATGGGTCACCAAAGGGTCCTTCAAACAAGTGATTTTGTTTGTTTTTTATAATCTGGAATGTCCCCAAGGTAGCAAACTTCCTTCCTTCCCAGAGCACAGGGCTAAATTGTAAGATGACGATTCTGCAGTGGTAGGAATACTAAGAGCTGCCCCAGGTGACCCGCGGGTGTGGGCTGATTAAATGCCAGTTAAAAAACCGAAGGCTTAATACAAGGAGGAGGGAAGCAGAAGGCAGGCCAGGTCCTAGGTGTCAAAAGCAGGCAGACTGGCCCAGCACGCCAGTGTTGTGGGTTTAACTGTGGACCTCTTAAACTCACGTGTTGAGTCCTAACCCCAAGTACCTCAAACTATGACCTCATCTAGAAATAGGGTTGTCACAGGTATAATTAGTAAGATGAGGTCATATGGGCGAGGGTGGGCCCCTCATCCCGTGTGACCAGTATGCTTAAAAACAGGCAATTCAGACACAGGTGCACACACACACACACACACACACAGGGAGAAGGCTGTGTGAAGAGGAAGGCGGGGATGCTTTTAGGAACCAGGGATAAACATGGGTTCATTGCTTTTATGAACCAATCTTGGTTGCCCAAGATTGCCAGGAGACACTGGAAACCAGGAACGAGGCATGAAACACACCCTCTCTCCCAGCCTGTGGAAGGACTCACTGCTGAGACCTTGATCTTGGACTTCTACCCACAGGACTGACAGATGGTAACTTTCTGTGGTTTGAGTCACCCAGTTTGTGGTGCTCCATTACGGCAGTTCTTCCCGTCTGATGAAGGGAGAGAAAGCATGCTTGAGACGCCCACAGACTGTCTCCCACCCACAAGGGGCTGGTAGCCACCCACCCTGCTCGGCTGGGTGCCGACCACCCGACATTCCCACCAGTCCTGCCTTCCAGCAGGGAGCAGACGCACCTGCCACTCGCACTGGCTCTCAGCACAGCGCCAGGCGCTCAGGGCATGTGAAGAATATGGAAATTATTCTTGCCGTGGAATAGTTTGTGGCAGAGACAAGACCAAATATCTCCACAAAAAGAACACCCTGAATAGTGAGTGCCCCCTGAGAGGGCAGACGGGCCAAGCACCTGTGAGGAAGTGAGTGCTGCAGCCGCCAGCCGTCAAAGACAACTTCACTTGTTTCATCTTTACCAGCAGCGCCACGAGCTGTGTGGCATAGTAAGATCATTCAGGATTTACAGAAGTGGGAATTGGAAACTGGCTTTGGTGCTGATGAGCAACTTGCCCAAGGTCCCACTGGTAGCAAGTGATGAACCCATGATAGCGGCTAGTGAGGTGGAAGCTTTTGAGGCTGCTCAGTCTGTGGGCAGCCAGGTGTGTCCCTGGGGCCTGCGTGGGGCTTCCGGTCTCCTCTGTGGCCAGGCCTTGTGCCTCAGCCCTCTCCCTGCACAGCTGTGGTCCACCTCACCCGCCCCACTGCCGCTCCCTCCCCTGATCAGAACACTCAGCAGAGTCTGCTCCAGCTCACTCCCACTGGGTCCCACATCCTTCCAGACTGCACCCCGTGTGCCTGCTGGGCCCAGGCAGAAGGGGGAACATTGGCCATGAGAGGCTCTCTGGTCTCCCAGACCCCTGAGCCACACTAGCTGTGTATAATGTACATCCTTATTTTTCCCTCAAAATTCTGGGCAAAATACGGCCTTTCCTTCCACCGTTTTGTTTTGATCTGTATCTCTAAATTCAAAAGAAACCTTCGCAAGTTCTGTTGAACACTAAAATCCGGCAGTGGGGAACTTGTAGTCTTCTGTCAAATGGAAGCAAAGGTCAGCCTGTTGTGAGGAGAGAGAAAGGATGTAACATGTGCTTAGATCCTGTTATCCAACGGGCACCAGTCCTGCTCTGTCGGTGATGAAGCAGAGGGGAGAGCCCACACAGAAGAAGGCGCAGATGAGGGGGGAAGCAGACGCAGCCTCACTTCACAGCTCAATGGGGACTCCAGCCATATCTTCTCCTGGGTGTTGTGGGCTTGCCGTGTGCAATGACATAAAAGATCCCTCTTGCCTGTTCGCTAGATTCCTGCTCCTTCCTGTCAATAACCACGCACTAAGCATGCTTGGAACTTCACAGGAGCTGTGGTGTGCACACAGTATGCATCAGCTGCATACCCACCCCTCAAGAAGTACAATAACTGCTACAACAATAGAACCTTTCTAAACAGTTTAGCGAAGGAGAATTGGCAATATAAGCGTATGTTGACACATGAGGTCTGACAATTAAGCTCACAAACTCATCCTAGAAAAAGTGCTACCTGCCTCATTGCTGAATATCTCTAAGGACCCCTTCCAAGTAGTCCCCGTGGGAAGCTATGCACTGAGTCCAGCACCTAGACCACCCTTCAAAGCAATTTTGGAACTTTTCTTCTGAAATGTATATCACAGTTGTATGACAGGTGAATCTTGAAAGGCTTCAAAAGAAATCCAAGGAAACATACAAGGGTAATTTTTGTATTATCCTTGATGTTCTTAATGTCATCATAATGTCTTCCTTTCAATATTTCCTTTATCTTCGGGTAAAGAAAGAAGCCACTGGGGGCCAGGTCAGGTGAGTAGGGATATAGTCATTTGCTTCCTGGCTAAAATCTCCCTGACAGACAGTGCCGTGTTAGCTGGCACATTGTCATTATGCAAGAGCCATGAGTTGCGAACAAGATTTTCAGTTAAGGCTTTCCTGTTTCTCTATCCATGTTCACTTGGTCTGCCATACTTCCCACACTCAGCTGACGATTTTGACACGCGTACCAATGACTTTGCAATGTTTCTGTCAGTTCTGCTCTTGACCTTGCTTCATCAGTAACGCTTTGTCTCTCCTCAAAAAAGCTTTAGTCCATTTCTACACTGCCATTTTCTTCATGGCATTATCCTCATAAACTTGGACTAACATGTCCCTGATTTCACTTCCACTCTGCCAAGTTTAACAAGAAATTCGTGAATGTTGGTTGGTTTCTCTAAGTCAAGCTCTGACACTCTCACAAGGGTTCATTATGAAAAATAATGAACCCACATCACTCAGCAAGACATGGCCACGTTTGACACGACACGGCTGTGAGACGCTGATATGCCAGTGTTACAAAGCCCTGTCAGTGCATGTTAGTGAGTTCACAAACTTAATTGTCAGGCCTCATATGTTCCTGTGTGTTTCTTTTGCAGCCCTGCCACTTGGATACTCCCATAGACTAGCTCCAGAGGTTTGTAAGGTATCTTTCCAGCATCCTGACACAGCCTCTGGATATTCCGGCAGTAAGAAGCTAGAATTCCTTCAACATTCACCTGTTGGCAAGTAGTGACTGAGTCTCTACTATTTGACCAACACCATTCTGGGCACAGAAGCCCCGTGACCTTTATAAGAATTCCCTTTATGAGCATGGAGGAATTCCTTCAGGCTTCCATATCCTCCCCTCCCCGCTTTTCATGGAGAATTATCCCTTTTTTGTCTTTTAGGAAACACAGGAGACCAAGGATTTGATCCTCAGGGGGCAGCATTTCACGTCCATCAGAGAGACAACCACTTGACAACCAGCCCGGGAGCTGAGAAACGGACCTGACTGCAGCCTCCATGGAGCGGAGAATTTATTACTCTTTCCTATTTCCTCCATAGGAAAAAAAATAACTGTAGCCTGGATTTTGACATTTTAAGATGTCTTACAGGAGTTATGCCGCATCAAATGAGCTGACGTTACGATACGCTGACGCTGATGTGCAACAAAGCACATTTCCTGCAGAATTCGAAGGCTGGTCACACACCTCCAAGGCTTCTTTGTTACTATTATATTTTCTTGGGCCTGCCTATCTTGAGGTTTCCAAGAAAGAAAACTCTTCCACTTTGTTCCTGAGAACGATGCTGACGTCGAGTGCCTTGTGCACACCTCTTATCTCAGTTCACCGTGTAGCTGATGAATCATTCACCAACTTGTAATTATTTCAACACCTTCCCCTGACGTACAGTATTGTGGATTCAGATCCTAAGACTAGAGACACTTTGAAAACATATTTATCCGTAGAAATGTAGCAATAGCTTGCTTGTTTCACTGCTTTGGTGCCCAGAAAACATATTTTTTCTTATTGCAGAGAACAATCTGCAGCAGTTGATGTGCAGCAAGTCAGTTGACACGGAGCCTCTGCGCTGTGCTCCCCCCGAGGAGGCTCATTCCGCAGCGGCTCACGGCATCAGCGGCACATGCTCTGCGCCGCGCGGATGCTGCTGGCCACATGCCCATGACCTTACAATCTAGAGGGGAATTTGGGGTGTCCACACAGACAGCTGTTACACAGTGTCATGAGAAGAGCATAAAACGAGGGCTGTGACACTGCAAAAACATACATCAGCTAGGCTGTGAGCTACAGGAAAGCTCACTTTTATAAGGCGCTGTAGCACCAGTGCCCTCATCACCACCAGGCATATGGTGGCTTCTCAATAAATACTTCTTGACTGAACATACGAAGATTTATTTCATTTGGGGCTGAAGGTGAAAAATCAAAGTTAAGTGAGACTCGTAAGGCAGAGTTTGAACTGACTCTTAAAAAGATGAGGAGGGTTTTCCATAGCCAATAGATATAGGAGGTGCTGTTCTAAGTGGAGGACAAGGCATCTGTTAAGTCATGGAGGATGGAAAGCCTGGGGAATCTCTTAGGGAGAGTTTGGCTGGAGTGTGTGACATATATATGTGTGTGTGTATGTATGTATGTATATACACATACATATATGTATACATACACACACACACATATGCACGTGGGAGTAATGGAAAGAAAAGCAGCTAATGTTTGTGGAGGACAAATTAGGGTGACCTTACATACCAGGTGGGAATTTTGGATTTAATTTGTGGGACTAGAACAAACATTAAAGTATTTCGAGAAGGAACTTGGCATTTTCTGAACCATGATTTAGGAAGACTGACATGGTAGCCGTATGTGAAACATTTCTCTCAAACGAGATGTACATCAGGATTAACTGAGAAGTTTCTAAATCATACGGAGTTTTATGCCCCACCCCCAAGACCTTATGGATTGGATATTCATCATCTGTGTTGACAACAAGTTCTCAAGGTATTAGCAGCACACAGCAGGGTGTAGAATTCCATGTTATATGTGCCTACAGTTGGTTCTTTGGGAAGTAAGGCAGGAGAAGAGGAATGGAGGGAATGAGATTGCAGGCTGATGTGGACTATCAGTGCAGACAGATGAAAAAAGATAAAAAGTCTGATGTCAGTGTCCACAGAGCCCAATAGCAGAAGGATGGGAATCAAGCTTGAGCCTGGAGCCACGGATTCAATTACCGAGAGGATGGGAATCAAGCTTGAGCCTGGAGCCACAGATTCAATTACCGAGAGGATGGGAATCAAGCTTGAGTCTGGGGCCACGGATTCAATTACCGAGAGGATGGGAATCAAGCTTGAGTCTGGGGCCACGGAATCAATTACCAAGAGGATGGGAATCAAGCTTGAGTCTGGGGCCACGGATTCAATTACTCAGAGAAGAATCAGAATCTAAGGGGTCTGCAGATGAGCAGAGTCAAAACAAGCGGAGGGGGGAAGTGAGGCTGCCAGGAGTACAGGCACACAATCCTTCCTTGCCCACCCCGTACAACCACACAAGTAACTGAGCATATCAGCTGTTACTTCCCCATTTTCATTTGTGTCTTGGCACCTGAGTGGAGATTTTATGTGATAACTCATTTGCATTCAGATCAAGTATCAATAAGAGGTTGTCTAATCTGGTGACTTTTTTTTTTCTAACTTGGGAATCCTGCAATAACAACAATGCAGGAAAATTTAGGTTTATTTCAAGGGCAATTCAAGAACTGCAGAATTCATTGCACCACTATTCTGAAGTCAGAGCATGATTTTTCTCCATGTAATAAAAGAAACATAACATACAGCTAGTGAAATAAAAGACTTCAAAGATTTAGTATCTCTTTGAAATGTTATTCCAAGTCTTTTGAGATACCTTCTGAAAGGTATCTTAGGATCAAGGAAGGTGAGGGGAAAACGAGGGAAGATGAATTACCTGTTGGGTGCAATGCACACTGTTTGGGTGATGAGCTGCTGAAAACCCAGACTTTCCCCTATACAGTTGGGTCTGTGTGACCACAAACAACCTGTGCTCTTTAATCTATTAAAGCCAAAAAGAAAAAAAAATTAAAAATTGGAGAGGACTTATACTATTATTCTACTCCATTTAAAAGAACAAAAATTTATTTAGGCACTAATGGCCTGTATAAGTTTTGAAAAGAAGAGCCTGAGAAATATACATGTGAAATAGTGGAAAGAATAATACCAGGGAGTCCAAAGAACCAAGAGGTAATATAAATGACAATAACAATAGCAGTGATGCAATACTGAATGGTGTGATTGCTATGGACCAGCTACTGTGCTGAACGGTTTGCAAGCACATCTCATGTAATCCTTGTGAAATTTACATGATTGTTTTTCCATTTCACAGGGAGAGACTTGGTTCAGAAATGGCAGACAGCTTTCTCATGCTGAAACAACTTATAAATTGTAAGGCATCGCACCTCCTGCATGGAAATGCATGCCCCTAACCAACACTTCCTGGGAGTACCAACACCAGCCACGTTACCTTGCTCTACATAAATTACTTGTTGAATCCTCATAACGCCCCTAGGCGTCAGGTACTACTATTACTTTATTCTCATTTTGTACTATTCTCTTTTTATAGATGAGGTCACTGAGATGCAGGACACTTGAATAACATTCCCTAAATTGCACAATTAACAAGTGGAAAGCTGGAATTGGAACCTGACACACTAACTCAAAGTCTGCCTCTCAGTCTAGTGATACAGACATGATAAAAACCACAAGAAACACGTATATTCTAGCGGTGGATCCTGGGATCCCCCTAATCCCTGTCCTATGGCATACTTTTACCAATGCCAACATCTCTGTGGTATAGAAATATAGCAATTACATGGATGATTATTTGAGATTCAAGTAAAATCTAAGGGGCAGATGAAAAAAATGAATCTAACAAAAGGATGTGTAAGTGAGATAAATATCAGATCTTACTCATCAATCAAGAAGCACAGCTTCCCACTATAGCCAGATGGAGCCAAAAAAGAGATGAGGATCGTTTTGTAGGTGATGATAGGGGGTCCCAGGTGGCAACAAGCACAATATGAGGTCAACAGCACCTTACTCCCAACATCTCTGCAACAGCATGAACAAACCCATTGCCAGCTTAGGGCAATTACAGGACACCCCTCCCCACCCCATTTGGGACTAATCAGAAGAAGCCCTGAGAGCTGAATTTTGGTTTAGGCAGTGGAGTGCAGCATGCCGAAGAGATGAAGGGACTTGAAATAATGTTCTAAGGGAACGGCTGAAGAAACAGGATATTTAGCCAATGGGAGAAAAACATACGGAGGAAGAGGCAATAGCTGTTTCCATGTGTCTGGAGGACTTCCAAAGAGAAAATATTATTTAATTGTCTGTCTGCTCCTCAGGGCCAAAAGTAAAGTAAGATTTGAAATTAAATTAAAATTTAGCTTAATAAAAGGAAGATTCTTCTAGAAGTTGGACATTCTAGATGGAACTGGTTGCCTCACGGGAATTTTCACACAACCCAGCTCTTCATCAGAACCATCTTGATTCTGTGTACCCTCAATAAATCCCCAACAATAAAAAAAAAGAAAATAGCAAAAACAAAACAAAACAAAACAAAGAAAAAAAAAAAAAGAACCATCTATGAGACTTCCTAAAACTGCAGATACTAAGGATGCAGCTCCAGGGAGGTGCGGGGAGGAATTTTGCATTTCCTTTGAAGTTTCTCCCGTGGTTCTGATGGTCATAGGTAATAACCACTTGCTTGATGGAGAACAGCAATCATGACTATTTAGGGTACCAACTATTCACTATGTACAGGAGATTATGCTCCACACTCCACAATACAATCTCATCTCATTCTCTTATCAAAATTTTAATTTGGGCATTACACTTTCATTTTGCTGATGGAAAAGCTGAACCAAATTAAATGATTTGCTCAAAGTTTCTAAGGATGGAAAAGCTAAGAAGGTAGGTTAGTAGGGTGGTGGAGATTTCTGGAAGATGGAGCTTCAGGCTCAAACCCAGGCTAGATGAACAGGCCTGAAAATTAATCACTCCGTGTTGCTTTGGAGTTTTGACAAGAGGTGGTAGTCAGTAAAATTTAAGGGAAATTCCAAAATAAAAGTTGTGTAATTCTGTCACCGAGAGCTCCAACACACAACAGGTCTTCAGCTTAGGGTTTGAAGATAATGAAGTTCATAAGGATATTTCTGTGGCCAGATTAAGGAGGACCGGGTCAGATTATGACAAGAATAGATGTACAGAAAGGCAAATACAGTAGGTAAATATGATTATCACTGAAAACTGCGTTCTAGGAAATGGGATATAGGATTTGAAAGACAGACTTGAGGGTAAATATTGATAAATGTGCTGAGAACTATTGTACACAGACAGTAGTGATCTTCTGAAGTGAAGTTCTAAAAAGACCTAATGTCCGAAAAGAGAGGAATGAAAATAGCTCTTTTCTGATGTGGCTGCCTCAAGAAACAACAACAACAAAATAGCTGTGTTGTCTCTCTCTCCACCTCTCCAGCTTGGTTCTGTGATAAGCCTCGATTTCTCTGACTCAACATAAGTATTTGCTACATAGCATGAACCACGGTGGCACGAGATGTGGCTGCAGCACCTTCTGGTTCACACACCTTACCTGTGTTCTGGAGCGGCTGGAGAGGCTGCCCTTCCGAGTTCCAGCTGAGAAATTCTGGGAAGACTTTTCTTGGCTGTTTTTGAGTCTTGTGCTCATCTGGACACTAAAATTAATTCAAAATATTCCCAGAAACATAGTCAGGGGGCAGCGTTTATTACTAAAGCACGTCTAGGAGGATGTTGGGGTCTGCTAGGTGAACAGAGACAATGGCCATTTGAAACAGCAAACATCTTGCTTAACAGTGAGACATTAGGGATTATCCAAAGAGTTAAGGAAAAGGCACAGGTGTTCTGTTCCTTGGCCCAGTGCTGTTACTCAATACTTTTCTGGAAGTTCTAAGAAAGGTCTAAGGTAAATAAACAATAATCAAAGACAAATGTGAGGTATGAATATTGGAAGAGTAGAGGTAAATTTTTTTTTGAAGATTAATAAAAATAGCTTGAAAATATAAAATAAGTCCACAACTTATAATAGCATACTATTTAAAACAGCATGGTAGTGGAATAAGAACAGATTCTAGAATGTGACCTATAGGATAAAAGTGACATTCAAGTTGATGAAAAGATGGTGAATTATTCAATAAATGGGTTTGGGCCAATTCAGTAAGTGGTTTGGCTCCAACTGTGGGTAGAAAAAAATATATACTTATTTTACATATTACTTAAAAATATTTTAAAACTGTATTTTTATTGAATAAAATATAGAATTTTTTCAAATTAGGAGTGATGATGGATCAAAAAAGAAAATCTCAAACCCAAAATGAATAAAAATTCTAAACTTTATAGTGAACAGCACTATAAGCAAAACTTTAAGAAGAAACAGGGATAAAATACATACAATTCTTATTACCCTAAATAATATTCTTAGCGATATTACAAGTCAATCTAGAAAACACAAACGACCACATTTTTAAAATGGGCAAAACATAAGGACTGGCAATTCATAGATAATGCAAGTCAAATTATAAAAAAATAATGATTTTAATTTAAAAGCAAAGAATTGTGATGGGAAGGGGTGGAGGGAACTTTCTCACACTACTAAGGGTGTGGGATTTGATGTATGATGTAGTAGGGATGTTTGACACCAAGCCTGGTGGTGGAGGGAAGACCTCAAAGGCATTTCAGAAGAAATCTTTGAGGCTGCCCCTCCATCACTGTCCCAGGGGCCCAAGAAGACAGAATGGTTTCTAGGGATAGAACCAGGGTGCCTTCACTCTGTATGGCCCCAACATACTGCTCCCTATATTCCTACTGCTCCTAATTCAGCTGTGGCTCAAACACCTGGGGGTACTTCTGAGGCCACCGCTCTGCAAAGCACAGGTGCTAAAACTCAGCAGCTTCCAGGTGGTGCTGAGCCTGCAGGTGCTCAGAATGCAAGAGCAGTGGGGACACAGTAGCTTCTACCTGGATCTCAGAGGATGTTTTGAGAAGCCACAGAGGCAGAGCCACCACAGAAAGCCTCTGCTAGGGCACCTACTGCCTAGTGGAGCCTCGGATGACAATAGCCCTCCAGATCCGGGAATTACAGAGCTGCCAGCAGCGTGGACCTTAGCCTGGAAAAGCTACATATATTTGACTGTAACCTATGACAGCTGCTATGTTAACGGTGTATTTTTTATATGAGAAAGTCAAGAGTTTGGGGGGCTGGGGAAGAAAGCTGTAGTTTGTTCCCACAAACCTCATATTGAAATGTGATTCCCAATGTTGGAGATGGGGCCTAATGGGAGGTATTTGGGTCACGAGGGCATAAGTGTTATGAATAGATTAATGCTTTACCTGGCTGGTGGGGATGGGGTAGGGAGTGAGCTTTCCATCTCTTAGTTCTCATGAGAGCAGCTTGTGACACAGAGCCTGACCCCCTTCCCCTCTCCCACCGCTTGCTTTCTCTCTCTCCATGTGATCTCTGCACATTCTGCTCCCTTTGCCCTCTGCCATGAGCAGGAGCAGCCTGAAACTTTCTCCAGATGAGACGCTGGTGCTTCTTGTGCAGCCTACAGAAGCCTGAGACAGATAAACTTTTCTTTATAAATTTCCCAGCCTCAGGAATCCCTTTGTAGCAGTACAAAATGACTAAGACAGAATTCTCAATTCTTTGGGAATAATCTAGCAAGATCATTCAACATTTAAGATGTACTTACTCTTTAATCTAGAAATTCTACTTTAGGAATCTATACTTTTAAAGGGTAAATATTTGGAGAATTATTTGTTAAAACAAACAGGGAGAATGCAAATGTCCATAATTAGGAAACTGATAAAAATAATTATGGTACATATATATTATGGGCTACTGTGAAGATTTTAGAAAGAGTAAAGTGATCTTATGGACTGGAATGGAAAGTTTTTGATTGTATATATTTTTAGTGATAAAACAATGTGCAAAGCTTGCATAGTATAATGTAATAATTGTTTAAACATGGAAAACATATGTATATATAGATTGATTTGTATACACATATTATAAAGTAGTATTAAATGCATAAGAAGCATAAGATATTTCCTGATAGAGAATGAGAGTGGGGTATGATTGTATCTTATTTTTTCAATATTTGGATAAGTAGTTTTGAAAAAAAATTAAAAGCCAGTGATGTTTCTTAATTTAAATTCATAAATACAATTAATGTTCAATTTTTATTTGACTGCATTCTTGGATGTTAAATATCTCTAATACATAATATATAACATGTTTTATGTTAATTGAGAACTTTACTTGACTACAGCATTTCCATGTGTATTAGAAGTATTAAAATATGTGCTTTGAGGGTATAATGAAAAGAAAGGTTTTTGAACAGTATCAGAATGTAGAATTGCTTCCTTTTAAGAAGCATCTTAGTGAAGCTGATGGGAATATTTAGCTCCGGGGCAGAGAGGAATTCATAGAACCATTATATTCTAACCTGCTCTATCCACTGGAGACTGTCATGCAAATGTCTGACAGAACCACGAACAGGAGAAGTTACACAACATCAGTATTCATTAAGATAGGTCATTCAATACAAAGTGAGCTCATTTTACCAATATAAATTTGCAGAGATCGAATGAAAGAAAATCAAAGATGAAGGAAAATCCAACGTGTGACCTTGAGCCATCGCCTGTGGGTATAGTCATGTTTCATCAATGTCAAGAAAAGCAGAGGTAACTTTTAAGTTATCTTGGAACATCCGAGCATGCCAATTATCTTATGGGACTCTACCATGATGAGAAATCACACTAGTACACACCTGCCTATTTCATACAGAAGCATAATCTCTCACCTCATGCTAATGACAGGAGAATCCAATGTGGGTTACAAAACTCTGAGCTTAGAAAGCTTTCAAAAGAAAATGACAAGCAAGAATCAACCATAATACACGACAGGATTGTGATAATTGACTTGGACAGAATTTCTTTAAAATATGTTACTTATAGACACCAAGGTGTCATAAATGTAGGCAAAAAAAAAATGGTGAGTAGAATGTGAAAAAATGCAGTGATACTTCATCCTTGCTCCATATAAACACTTCAACCTCCCTGTTTGTTGAGGTTAATGATGTTAATAGTGAATTTTCCTTAAGTGGCAGGCAAAGCAGATAAGGAAAAATAAAAGAATATCAGATTAAAGATTACACATCTGGACTATTCCTAGGTTCTTCTTATTTCACGTAAGCCAATATCAGTGCTCCACTTGGAATGCCTGCATTTCCCCTCCCTTTCTTTTTTCTTTCTCTACCTTCTCCCTTCTTTCCTTCCTTTTTCTTTTCACCCTTCCCTTCCTTTCCCTCCCTCCTTTTTTTCCTTTTTTCCTTTTTCTTTCTTAATTCTCTCTCTTTTTTTACTTCTTTTTAAGAAAGTGCTACCTCTTGCTTCCAATACCCAGCACCTGTGTCATCTTTTGGTGGCCTGCCCTCACGCTACCACAGAGAACTCTGTATGCTCAGAAAGCCAAAAGTGCCTAGAAAGTACCATGCACCCTCAGGTGGGCCCTATACAGGTGGAGTATGAAAGCCCACTTCCCTTATTTTTATCAGGACAATGTGGAGACCTAACTCACACTCTGTACATCCCTGGATCACTGTGAATGTCCTTGAAGCCCTTCCAGCTTGCTCCCTCACTTACTTTCTTCCCCTTCACTGTTTTCTTTCTTCTCTTCCCCTCTCATGGCTTTCGTGGGGAGCTGTTATCATAAATCACCTGAGCACAAATTTTCATCCTGGGGTCACTTCTTTTAGAACATAATTACTTCTATCAAAGAAAGTCAAATTGACAAATGACTTTTTTAATGAATGAAATGGGACTTAAAAAATCTTTAAAAAATATTTCATTTAAATACATTTTTAAGACATCAAAAATTCCTTCATCAGATTATATATTCATATTTTTTTAGGAAAGAAATATGCAGCCATTATAGTTATACATAAAGCTCAAGAGAATTGATGTGATGGATACACATTATACTATTATGAGTCTAAACAGGATGAATATCAATATGAAAACCCTCCTCCCACTCACCTCTCACATTAAATTAGTAGAAATCCAATTCTTCAAATTGTATTATTTTCCTACTCTCTTGACTTTTATACACACACACATACACAAAATAAGATTTTATTACTGATATACGCATGAACTCAATTTTTTTGAAGGCCACTGACCATTAATTTTAATCTTTTTATGCATTTTTGATACTATCCTGTAGTAATTGAAATATGAAACCATGAACAAAAGGTAAGGTTTCTGCGTATTAACAAAGGGGTTAGGAATCTATAGAATACTTTATTCCAATATAAAGGAAGTAAACTTACACTTTCCAACTAAACATAATGGAACAAAGGACTTTCCAGGCAACTCTCTGCGTCAACAATTTGAGCACCCCAATTAACTAAGAAGTTTTCCTATATGATTACATACTTTTTACACAAAAATGTTAGTGTCTAGTTCTGAAATTTGTTGTATACACTTTTTTCCAGGGTGTCTGATTTCCTAGTTCTGTGTCAACTAGCATTAGATTTCCTAGTTTTTTTAGAAATATCTTCCAAATAAAGGCATTCTCTCTAAATGTGGAGGGGATTTTAATTACATTGATATTTGGAGGACTAACTTGTACTTCACCTGCAGAGCCTTTCCAAATAGGTACCTATGTGACTCCATTTATATTCAAGTCAGTGCTCCTAAGAAAGTGGCCAATGAGAAGAAATGCATTTGGACCAAGAGATGGAATACCATTGAACACATGCCCATTTTTGAAAACTCTTGTTTTGTGACTTCCTAAACTCTCTTGCAATGGGAGGATATCCTCATTTTTTTTTTCACTTAGCAAACTGCTGTTTATCTTTTAAAGCAGTGGTTCTCAACCTTCCTAATGCTGTGACCCTTTAATACAGTTCCTGTGGGTCGCAACCCACAGGTTGAGAACCACTGTTTTAAGACCAAGCCCGAATGTCTTTTCCACTCTGGGGCTTTCCTTGACTCTCCCTTGACAGAGCTAGATTTTCTGTCTTCTGTTTCTCTTATTATGTTCTATGTAATACCCTTACTATAAAGCAATTACCATATTTGTAATTTAATACGTGCAAGTGTGCCTGCCTACCAAAATTTATAATCTTTGATACTAAAGATCGATTATTGATTTATATATCCCCAGATTTCAGTGCAATGACTGAGATATATAATGTACTTAAGGAATGTTTATTAAACAATAAATAGATGAATTAATAGGTGAATAAATGCACAAATTATTAGATAATTAAGTTATTAATTGTTATGGACACTATAAGATAAGAAAATAACTTCCTAAGCAGAAAATATGTAGACTGATTAAAGAACTATGTCTTATTATGGTTTGATTAGAGACAGTTCTATGGAGGAGGCTGAATTGAAATTAGATCTTAAACAATGAGTGAGGGTTTTTGCTAGTCTAGTGATCAATTATAGTATTTATAAACGCGCTTTCAGAAGCATAAAAAATGCTGTAGCTGTGTCTTAATCCATTTTGAGTTGTTATAAAACAATGCCTGAGACTGGGTAATTTATTTAAGAAAAAAAATGTTTAGTTTTAGGCTCATCCTTCTGGAAGCTGGGAAGTCCAAATGCATGTCATGGGCATCTGTCAGCTTCTGGTGGGGGCGTTGCACTGCATAATATGGCTAAGAAGATGAAGGGGAACCTGGCATGTGCCCCCAGGGGCAAAAAATGAGGGGCATCTTCACTTCCTAACAAACTGCTATCTCTGAAATGAATCCATTCCTATAAGAACAAATTCAGTCTTATATAATCAGAACTCACCACTGTAAGAATGACATCAGCTGCCCAGGGGGGTGAGACTCTTCTGGTCCATACACCTCCTATCAGGCTCCATCTCTTAAAGCCTGCTGGGAATTAAGATTCTAACATGAGTTTGGGTGGGAACACTCACACCATAACAAGCTGCAAATAGCTCATGAATATTTATTATGCCATATTGCCATATTGAGCATACTGAATTTTCTGGAGTAATGGATATTCCAGAAAATATTTACAATGAAAAGAAATAAAGAAGAAAAAATAAATTAAAATTTATGTGGATGATAAATCTACCTGAAGGATCTTTTAATAAACTTATATGCTAATAAATATTTTCAGGAGAAAAAGAAATCTTAAATATTATAGTTTTTAAAATTTTATTCTTTAGACAAGAAAATTATTAGACTTAGCAATTTTTAAATGTAATAATACTTTCATTGTGGTCCACTCAGGGAAGAATTTTAAGCTATGTGATTGCAATCTAAAAAGCCTATTACTTTAAGCTATGTGGTTGGAATCTGAAAAATTTAATACCTTTAAATGACACCTGGTCATCATCTCCCTAAGTTTATTTATTTGGAAAATAGATTTTTTTTTTTTTGAGATAGTCTCTGTCACCCTCAGTAGAGTGCTGTGGCTTCATAGATCACAGCAACCTCAAACTCTTGGGCTCAAGTGGTTCTCTTGCCTTAGTCTCCTGAGTAACTGGAACTATAAGCACCCACTGGAAAATAGTTTTTTAATTATTTATTTCTAAAACCCAGAATTATGCTATAGGCTCTGGAGAGAAAAGAAAGATATATCACTCGCAGCAAGGCCATATGTATTTATTTATTTTAGCACTGCTATTTATTTCTAATTGATATACACTTAGAAAAATGTCAGAAAAAATTGAGAGTCAGACATAAAGACTAGACCAATTGTCCAGTTAATTTTATGTTTATCCAAAAGATTGGTGCCCAAATCTCAACTCTGTTGGACTTAACAGGCATTTGATTAGTGTTTTAAACTACCTGTTCATTGTGTGTCTGTTGCAGCCTCTGTGTGGCTGACTCTGAATCAGGCTGATGTGACCAGATGGAAGCGGTGTGGTGTCTGAGAGCATTATGCCCTCTGCTAAGATAATTTTCTTTTTTGAGACAAATGTTTAAGTTTGTATGCCATTCTTCTAGCTTATTCATCTTCATCTGGTTAATTCATCTCTGGCTTTCATAACTAAAGCAAGCTTCCGCCATGTTTAAGTAATTTTTTTACCAAAACATTTTGCAGTGAATCTGAATTATGATGAAGCTGACTCCCCATTACCTGGGTAGAAAGTGGGTTGGCTTATCAAACCTCTGGCTTTCGGTGTTAAGTTTGAAATGCCATTTAGGAAGGACACCTTGTATTCCACTACACTGAGTAAGTCAAGTGGAAAATGAGGGATAATTTTAAAGTTGTAACCTTTATTATATGTACTCTGCCCTATGTGTGGGTGTTACTCAAAGCAAAGCAGTCAATCATTTTGGCCTTGTTATGGTGGAGACACATCAAAGAGATTGTTTTTGAACATGGACACTTAAGTACCTAAGTTGTGGCTTTTTAGACATGAATTGTTGCTCATAAACTGTGCTCTGAGTGCTATGCCAAGCACTTTATATTTTATCTCATTTAATCCTCTCTATGATTTTATGAAGCAGATCCAAATGGAATCCCCATTTTATAGATGAATAAACTCAGGCCTGAGTAGTATTTCCAAGGCCACACAGATGGTAATCAGGGATATTAGGATACAAGCCTAGGCAATTTGGTTCTTGAATTTATACCCTCTTGAACTTTGTATTTAATAATATTTACTCTTTAGGAACATATCAAAATTAACCATGCTAATGGTGTAGTTAAATAATTGTTAGTTACATGGCTTAGTGGAATGTTTGGTTGGAACACCTGGAGTTCAAAGATGAGTCCTGGATTAGCAACTAATTCACATCAATCAAATTCTAGAGAGCTGAGA
The DNA here is from genome assembly GCA_963574655.1 of Perodicticus potto. Taxonomy (NCBI): domain Eukaryota; kingdom Metazoa; phylum Chordata; class Mammalia; order Primates; family Lorisidae; genus Perodicticus; species Perodicticus potto. Next base: position 21,254 of record CAUYRH010178434.1, read on the forward strand.
TAATCACACAAAAGGGCCATTTAATGGTTTCCAGCGGGTGTGTTTTTTCTTTCCAGTAAATAGAATGAGCAGTGGTTAACAGTATGGATGTTAGGGTCAATCAGTCCTGGGTTTAAGTTAACATCCCCAACTTATTAGCTCTGTAACCTTGGGCCAATTTATTAAGCCTCAGTGTCCCCATCTGTAAAATGAAGACAATAGTATGGGACTTAACTCATCTAAAATGCTTCCAATGGGGCTAGAGGCGCAGGTGACCCTCAAGAAGTGGTAATTATTATTTGTTAAAAATCACGGGACACAATCCGTTTCTGTTATCCGAGTAACTAGAAAACCATGTAAATAATTAATAGGTAGTTTGATGAACACCAAGTCTGATAAGAGTGCAATTCTTATGGAATATTTTATTCAAGGTTGAAAAAGTATTCTTCCTCCATTGCTATGTCTCTGTATTAGATGATGAGCCTACTCGTGTCTCCAGCATCAGGTTCCTTCCTTTAAACAGCACTGGATAAATATGAATACATAAAGCTTAGGAATATAAGCTTTAACTCTACTTTTACAAAATTTCTTTTATTGCAAATTTGCTCATCAAAAGAATACTATATATCCTTAGTCTGTACACCATCTGTATGAATATGGGACCATGGATTAAAGACTCATTTTAGAAGGAAAAAAGCATTGATACATTAAGTGCACACTATTAAGAAAAAACTAATAAAAACTAGCTTAGGTTTATCTGTACCATTACTACACAGTACTTTCTTCTTAAATCTCACAAAGCATGAGTCATGACCTTTACCTAAGGGTCTAAAATTTCATCTAAATCACTTATTGCCATATGCACCACCTCATGGTGACACCTGTTTTTTTAAAAATAACATCTGTTCATTTGTTCAAATAACATTTGTCTTTACCTTTTTAGAACTTTTAGGATTTACTGTATAATTTCAAGCCATATTTATAATACACAAGGGTTTAGTCTACATTTTCTACTTGGATTAACTAACTCATAGTTTCATGTTTTCTTTATCTGAATTAACTTTCCTTAAAGTGAACAACTTTCTTTCAAAAGTGAGCTAAAAGTTTATGAACAAAATGTCTTTGATTCTTTAACCTGATTTTGAAAATCTTATGATTGAGTACAGGAATTGACAACATATAAGTTGTAGGCCAGTTCTACAGGTTTTTGTAAATAAAATTTTATTGGAATATATGATAGTTATTCCCATTTGCTTATTCATTGTCTACAGCTACTTTCATACTGTAAAAGTAGAGTTGAGAATTTATCACAGAGCCCGTATGGCCTGTAAAGTCTAAAATATTTATTATCTGGCCTTTTACAGAAAAGTCTGTGGACCCCGATCTAGTTCAAGGATTCAGTAACTTTTTCTTCTTCTTCTTCTTCTTTTTTTTTTTTTTGCAGTTGTCATTGCTGTTTTAATGGACTAGGGCCAGGTTCGAACCCACCATCCTCAGTATTTGGGGCCGGCGCCCTACCCACTGAGCCACAGGTGCCACCCCAGGATTCAGTAACATCTAATACCTGATACACAGTAATTTTCTTTCATTACCTCTTCCTTATTGTAATTATTAACAACATTACTAAGAAATTTAACTACGTGTCCATCATTATACTGAAGTCTTAACACAAATTATTTTATTTAATACTCTTGTAAAACCCATAATTTTCCAGGTGAGATAGTTGAGGCTTAGGATGTAACTTACCCAGGTACACATGGCATTAAGAGGAGAAACCAGAATGTATAGCCTCATAAGAATGGTGGGCCAAAAGAAAGTTAGTAAGGAAGTATACAGTGACTGATAGAATTTGGAACAATTGGCCAAGCAAGGGTAGCAGTGGGAGGGCTCGTAACAGATAGAGCAATGTTTCAAGGCAAGTCAAGTTTAATGGAGAACGTGAGAACATGTATCTGAAAATCAACTATTTTCCACAGGGGATCCCTAGTTTTTTCATAATTTCTGTTTAGATTATACAACTCCACTAAAGTATAAGCTCCATGAGGACTAGGACGCCTTTTTCTCCCCCTCTCCCCCTTTTTGGGCAGTTTTGCCCTCTGTGCTGAGTGGTAGGGATTCAATAAACAGTTGCTGAATAGGTGAATGGGCATGTCACTTGACAGTGGAAATCACAGGGAAAAGGGAAATAATGGAACAAGGACAATGTCACAGTGGCAAACACCAGAGGCAATACCTCTGATGAAACTTCCTTTGAATAACCGGAAACAATGACAGCTGAAACAGAAAGAGCTAGCTGAGGTTTCTACAGGCTTGGGTCTGTCATAACCCTTGGTCTGAATGTAAGGGGTAGGTGTTCCAGCTTATGTTACTTAATGACACTTGTAAAAAAACAAAAAAAGTCTAGATTAGCTTATGTCAAGAGCAATTTTCTAGTAACATTTAGGCAAGATTCTGTTCCTTCCTGTCTCTGTTTCTTGCTGAATGTTGGTGCTGTCCTCTTATCCCATGGCCTTTTCTTAGGTTAGGGGCTGTAGATCCCAGCCAGTGATCAGAGACTCAACGGCTTGATCTTCCACAACCAGAAAGTCAAGGTTTCTCTCCTTCATTACAAGAGACTTTCCTCTAAGTTAGCCTTTCCCCTGTTATCACTGGGACTAGCATTTCCCTTACTGCAGGGTTTATCATTTCCTGCTTGAATTATACCTTCTGCCCTCCATGCTCAGTTTCTCAGTTAATTTGTTTCCCCATATTCACTTGCTTATTCCTTTGCTGAAAATCTGCAAGGACTCCTCATTCCTTTCAAACCAACACCTCAGCTACTTGTACAACACCTGCAACCCTCTTTGTTTTCATCTGACTTGACTTTCCATGTTCGTCTTTCAGTGTTTTTATTCTCCTGCCCCATTAAATCTTGAACTTTAGTCACATTGTATTGTTTACTTAAAGTTCCCCACCCACCAATGGTCTTTTCTATCCGGAATGACTTTCCCACTTTTATTTGCTTCATAAATTCCTACTTATCCTTAAAGATTCAGCTTAGGCATCAATCCTACTCTCTGGAAGTTTCACTATAGGTATCCCACAGAATTTTGTTTTATTCTATCATACACTTAGGGAATTATATTATCTGGAATTTTCAGTATCACAAATTAGAATGTGAACTCAATAGAAAAAAATATGTTTTGCATTTTTTTAATTACCAGTACTTAGTATATATTCTTAGTAAACATTAGTTGGGTGGTAAATGATTGCATGCATAAGTGGTTTACAGTTACATAAACAATCAAAAGAAACTTCTGTCACATAGAGTTTTCCATGATTAAACACAGCATGGAAAATACATGTTTATATGTCTTAAAGTCTTAGAAGTCTCACTTTTAAAAGAGGCTGAGAAACAGTTGTATATAAAGGTCAACAGTGTGGGCATGAAAATCTGACCCCTTAGGGTTAGATCCCACTACTTCCACCTGTCAGCTGAATAACCTGGCAAGTTACTTCATCTCTCTGTGTGTTAGTTTTCTCACTGCTTAAATTTTCATTCATTAATAAATTCATGATGTCAGCAAGATGAAAGAATAGGAGGTCCCTGCTCAAACCCCTGTCCCCCAAAGCAGTAAGAATTCTGCACTTTAATCCCCAGACAAAAGCCTCTTTATGGCAGCCTTGGGATTCACACAGGAGGTTTTGAAATACTGATGGGACCTAAGATCTAACAGGATTATTTAGAGAGTGCAGACCCAGACTCAGATGGCAGACCCTGCCACTGTGTTCCCAGATTCCGACCCAGAAAGAACCATATTTTCCAAAGGGCTTTCTATATTCCCACTTGGCCTTGAGCCAGCTACCAAATACATCTGCCAAGGAGTGCAGGAGGAGTTACACATGCTAGTGCCTTGGAAGACAGGCCTGCCTGTCCACTGACATTAGTCTCTGTAGTAGACTTGAAATTTACTCTGTAAAAAGGCTCCATCCCCATCAGCTGTGACTCTAGCTGAGTACTGTTTGCATAAGGACCCAGAAGGAGATTTGCCCATCTGAGCCACTAGGACAAGCTTGTTGGCTTCTGTCCAATAGCAGATCCTAAACAGACCCAGCTCCTGTTGCCATAGCCACGGAGCAATTCCACTTGTTTAGAGAATGGCTAGGAGTCATTCATGAGCAGGCTTTCCAGCCCCATCCAGAGAAGATCAGGAAGGAGCCTGAATCTCTCAGCTCCAGTCCCTCTTAGTTGAGGTCTGGGAGCAATACTGTCCCTGAGCTGAGAGACTCACCTGCTGGTGTCACCATGGCAGGCTTAACCACAGTGATTTTAGGGGAGATTCTAAAATAACCTTGAAACTCAATTTCAGGTCCTCCCAGCTGCAATCCTGAAACAGTTCTTCCTAGCAGTAGTCCCACCAGGAGACAAGTCCATGTGAGTCCTTGTGGAAGCCTTGCCAATCTCATTCCCATAGTGAACCCTCAACCAACACTGGATCTAGGTCCAGACCCCTCTCATCTATAGTCTGAGAACAGTCTGTCTGGGTAGGCATGCCCAGCAGTACTCCTGCAGGCCGATGCTCTGACTTAGTCACATTTGTATCCTATGCTCCATAATAGCCTTATAAATCAATTACATTATCCTGTACCACATAATGGCCTTATAAATTGACTCCAGCCTTTTTCACCTGAAGTCTGAGGACAGGCTTTCTCATCCTTGAAACCACTGGGAGACACAACCATTTGTGACCCTGGGGCCAGGCCTGAAGATTTTGGTCTTAACTATTAACCCCAAAACATCCTTGTATCTCAGCTCAGATGACCTCAGTCATGGAACTCATACAATGATCTAATGGGACCCCTGCTACAGACCTATAAGAAGCCATGGCTGTCAGTACATGCAGTAACAGGCCTGGCATCTGTAAAACTTCATCTGAAGAGAAGAGTTTAACTTGCCAAAACAAGTCTATAATGACAGGAAGACAGGATTATTCATTTAAATGCATAGATACCAATACTAGGCAGCACAGATAACAAAGGCTCAGGCAAACATGGCACCACCAAGAGAAACTAATAAAGTTCTAATAACCAACACCAAAGAAATGGAAATATACAAAAGAATTCAAAATAATGGTGTTATAGTTCAGTAAGAAAAGTTCATGCAAGAAAATACAGATTGACAGCTAAGTAAAATCGGAAAAGCAATACATAAACAAAATGAGAAGTTTAATAAAAAAAAATAGAATCCATATAAAGAATGAAGCTGGGCATAGTGGCCCATGCCTATAATCCTAGCACTCTGGGAGGCCAAGGTGGGAGCATTGCTTGAGCTCAAGAGTTTGACCCCAGCAAAAGCCAGAGTAAAACCTCATATCTACTAAAAAAAAAAAAAAAAATAGATGGGCACAGTGGTGTGCACCTGCAGTCCCATACATAGGAGGCTAAGGCAAGAGGATCACTTGAGCCCAAGTATTTTAGGTTGCTGTGAGCTATGATGATGCCATGGTACTCTGACCTGGGCAACAGAGTGATACTCTATATAAAAAAATGTATTAATAATAATAAAAAATAATAAAGAAGCAAACAAAAGTCCTGGAGTCAAAGAATATAATGACAGGGCTGAAAAATGTAATAGAGAGTTTAAACAGTAGACTTCATCATGCAGAAAAACATCAGTTAATTCAAAGACAGGTCATTTGTAATTAGACAATCAGAGGAACAAAAATAAAAAGATTGAGAAAAGAATGAAAAGCATTAGGGACCTATAGGATACCATCAAACAGACATACCAATTATGAGGGCATCAGAAGGAGAAAAGACAGAGAAAGGGAAAGAAAGTGTATTTAAAACACGATCATCTGAAAACTTTCCAAATCTTGGGAAGAATATGGATGTTCTGGTTCAGGAATCTCAAAGGATTCCAAGTAAGATCAACTCAAAAAAGAACACTTCAAGTCATGTTATAAATTATCAAAAGTCAAAAACAGAGAATTTTGAAAACTGCAGGAATGGAGAAACAATTCAATGTGTTTGCGTTCATAAGTTCTGCTTGTTATTGTCTTCCCTGACCTCTCTCCATCAGTGACACTTTCTCTCCTCTCAGAAAAACATTTAATCCATTTGTTCACTGCCATTTTCTTCATGGGATTATCTCCCTAAACTTGGACTCATAGTCCCTGGTTTCACTTCTACTCTTGCCAAGTTGACAAGAAATGTAAGATTTGTTCATTGCTCTAATTCAAATTCTGACATTCTCATTATAGCACACAAAACACCCAACAACAGGAATGAACTCAACTCAGCAAGACACCACTATCTGTCAACACAAATACAGATGTGGGACCCTGATATCCCAAGGTTCTGAAACCTTCCCAAGTTGTTTGTACAGTGCTGCTAATGTAAGTGCATGGTGACAAGTTCATGAACTTAATGTCAGGCCTTATAAATCCAAAGGAATTGAAATCACTGTATACTATCTGTACTCTAATGTTCATTGCAGCACTCCTCACAACAGCTGAGATATGGAAGCAACCTAAGTTTTCGTGTTTGAGTGAGCGGATAAAGGAAATGTGCTAACTATGCGTGGCAGGTTTCTATTTGGCCTGAAAGGGCTGAGGGAGTGGATTCTGTCATTTGTGACAATATGGATGAACATGGAGGACATTGTGCTAAGTGAAATAAGCCAGGCACGGAAAGACAAATACCACATGATCCCACTTATGCACATAATCTAAAAACGTCAAGTTCACAGAGAGTAGAAGGGTGGTTATCAGAGACTTTAAAAGCAGAGTATGGATGGGGAAATGGGAGATGTTGGTCAAAGGATATACAATTTCAGTTAGAAGGAATGAGCTCTAGTGATCCCAGGCACAGAAAGGTGAGTACAATAAATAACAAAGCATTGTATATTTCAAAGTTGCTCAAAAAATCAGATTTTAAACACCTTTACCACAAAAAACAAGCATGTGAGATGATATATGTGTTACTGAGCTTTATTTGAACATTCCAGAATATAGAAATGTGTCAAAACATTACATCGGACCTCATAAATGTATAATACATACACTCGTTAGTTGTCAGTTAAAATAAAATACATTTAAAAATTAAAAATAAAAAATTATTGATAATAGTGCCTAGTTTATAAGGTTGTTGTGAAATTTAAAAGAGATAGATTGTGACTGGAGCTTAAAATGTGGCCTGGTACACAGCAAGCACTCCATAAATGTCAACTTTTATAATAAACTGATTCGTTGTTACCTAATAATATGATGGCATGACAAGAGTCTCTGCTAAGGAGAAAATAGTATCTTTTAAAGACAGAGACATGCTCATGTTTGAATTTTAAAAGGAACAAAATAACCCAAAAAACCCAGAGCTCAAAATTATCTGTGGAAGAAGGAATATGTACAAAGGTGGAAAAGGAAAATTTGTTCTGAGATCAGCACGAAAGCAAGTAACCCTAGTTGTTTTAGTTCACATGCTGATGGTGGTAATGGAGCAAGTCTGAGTGGGTTTATTGCTTTTTAATGTTAATTGTAGTTACTATTTTAAAATTTGAATAAAAACTTTGCACACCTTTGCAGAATTTTTAAATAATTTGGGAGTTTTAAAGACCTTGATGAAAGTATTGGTCTAGATGAGTATAACCTTTTAACCAAAGTGTCTTTGCTTAACCTTATTCTTCCACTTGTGTGTGTGTGTATTTGGTCATAATTATCCCTGAGTGACACTGTCTGGCTCACAGTGCTCACTTGGGCACTGCATGCATTTCAGGGGCAGTTTTTGAAGGGTGGATCGTGCCTTTAATGTATTGACAACAGACAAAAAGAAGTCTGGAGATCACTAATTTAGTGTACTAGGTTTGTGTTAATCCTTGCCTTCCTGATGATGAGGTGGAGCTGGCAGGTGGCATTGGGATGGCGTGTCTTCCTGGAAGATATATTATTTGGCATGGATCAAAGATAAAAGGATCCTATTAAGAATTGTGACTGGCTAGGTCAAAATTTGAACTAATTGTCTAGGTGCTAAATAATCCTTAAAAAGTAAAAGGATAGACTAATCTTTCTCTAAAATCAAAATAGGGACTTTCACATTAATAAAACCCAATTTATAAAATTCAGTTAGAAAATTCTGCCTACCAATTTATATTATAAAGTCTCCTAACCCAAAACCATTTAATAAAAGTGTAGATGTTCCTTCGGGGTGAGTTACTAGGAAATTTTATCCAAGGCATTGTCAATACAGAGTTAAAATTTGAAGCTATTTTATTTTCAATTAATGCAGCCGGTTATTAAAGTCAAAACATTTTGCATTGTAGCCTGTGCATTAGAGAACTCACATAAGCACAGGCAGTTAAAGCTGTAGGTACTTTGTGTTTTCAAAGGAAAAGAAAATCGCTTTTAAAATAAGATATACACACACATACACATTATATAAATAAAATGCTTACTGTGTGTGAAAAGATGGAGCACTTATTTAACAAGACTGAAAATGCACAATGGGTGATATAAAATGCATATAAAATGAAACCCAACAGGTACATTAATCACTGCCACCAGGACAAATGGATTCAAGCAGCGAACATTTATTTAAATGACCTACGGCAGGATGGAGGAGAATAGCAGAAGATAAAAAACCCTGGGAAAAGTTTATAGGCTTTTCATTCAACAAATACCTCAGGGGTTAGGCGAGAAACAATAGGAAATGACCAGACTCAATTGGCCCTTTTTTTTCTGACATAGATAGAGAAAAAGGGGTAGTGGGTGGCTATCTTCTTAATGACCTAATTGTAAACCCATTTGTTTTAGATGGCTAATCTGTTTTTTATTGTGTCAGCAGAGATGACTCGGATAATTACTGGCCCTGTGGCTCTGGAGTGATCAGATGGCACATTATACATTGGAAAGTAGCCAGGTCTTGCCCCATACAGAGTTGGTTAAAACCTTTGATGACATAAGTGTCTAATAAATAAAATATTCCTTGTCAGTTAAAGCTTAGCTTGACAATTAGGCTGAAGAGCAGGTTGCCTCATGTTTGAAACCCTACAAGCTCCTAGAGACTCAGAGGTGAATCAGACTTAAGATCAAATTTTAATAAGTTTGGGGAAAGTCTGGTTTACTCACATTCACTTTTTGAACTTTATCCTTTAAAGCAGTGGTTCGCAACCTTCCTAATGCTGCGGCCCTTTAATACAAATCCTGTGGGTCCCAACCCACAGGTTGAGCGCTGTTGCTTTAAAGTGACTTAGCAAAGACACCTGTAGCCTGTTATCTGAGAGTTATCAGAAAAATGTGGCTTTGATAAATTATGCATAAGTGAGTCATAAACACACCCCACATTGTGGGATTAGTTTTCTCTTGAAAGATACACAGATTCTAAAATTGAAGGTGAAAAACATTGGCGGCTGTTCCTGTCTTGGGGTTTCTAAACTAGATTTATGATAGTCTATGTCTCCCTTTCTCTCTCTCGCTTTTCATGGGACCTGTGTAACTAAGTTCTGGGGCCTCCGGTAGGGCTGGAAAATGACAGAGAGCCCATTTCAATTAGTATTAAAAGGAGACTAATAAGTTATCAGCTTCTCCCTTATTTAAATAGCATATAAAATTCCCCCAAATTAATTCCCCTCTCCCTCCTGGGCTTTTTATACTGTTTATAAACGGGGTGGTTACAGGGAAAAAATAACCCTGTAAGTAAAATACAAAGTAAGTTGGTAAGGGAGGTGCCCTTTGTAGCCAAGGACATGTTTGCTGGTGGTTTCACTTTTAGGTTGACTTTTCTAAGCCTGGTATTTATGGTCTATCAAGGACGAATTGCTGACTTCCCTCCTAGAGGGAGACAGCAGGATAGTGGCCCCAGCTCTGACTCTCCCTGACAGGCCTGTCACCCAGCAGCCGGGAGTGTCCTTAGGGGTTTCGGTCCCTGTGGATGTCTTCGGCCCCCTAAGGCGCTGTTCGTGGTCTCAGGACCCTCCCACAGTTGCTTCCCTAGTGCCCACAGGGGTCTGGGTGCAGCGGGAGGCACAGCACGTGCATTTCTGAGAGGCGCTAGCACCTTGTGCCTTATTTGTCCCACGTGTGTTCCATGCTCAGGATTGTTTATCTTTCCAGGACCTCACACATGGATGAATGAAGCCCTAATAGACTCCAGCTCTGTCATGCCGGCTGGTGCTCAGAGCTGCGTGCCCACCACGTTTGCCTCCAGCACTGTCAGCACCCGAAGGGCTCTCTTCCCAAAGCCTCAACCCTGTTTCCGCTGCCTCCCTATTTACAACTTCTCAGCTGCTCTCCGTCATCACATGGCCCTGTATCTCCCCACTGTCTCCTCCCCTTGTCTACCCTGCTTCCGATTTGCTCCATCTCTGTTTTTAGGGATGAACCAAAAGCAGGCGCTTCAGATAGCACCTGGATAGGAGGCTCTGGGAGAGAGCCACCAAGGACATATTTTTACTTACCTCTAAGGGTTCACTCCACATATCCTGCGTCCTTCCCCTGATAAGATGGTACCATGGAGCAGAAGTCACCAGTGATGGGCCCTCACGGTCTCAGAAGATCCCATCAACTCAGCCAAGACCAACCATATATTCTCGTAAGTAAGAGATTTCAGAAGCAGAAAAAAAAAAAAAATCTTGACATTACCATGGAAACACAGAGATCTGCTCCCCTGTTCAACGGTGACAGAATGAAGCATAACGCCACCTTAACAAGAATGGGATTTTCATTGGCAAGAAAGTACGGAGCAATAGGAGTGGTCCTATGGGAGGACGTATTTTGACAGGTCAATGACATTCCAAACAAGCAGCATGGAAACTCATGAAGACAACTAGGGGTCCTGGGATCTCACTGCCTGGCTGTAACTTTTGCTGCAAAGGCAAGGAGGGTGCTTGTAACCTGGTTACCTCATTCTCAGCAAGACACGGCCCTGAGGGAGAAGCTCTGAAGTCCTGTTTGCTTGGTGGTTTCATGCGTAGGTCTACTTCGCAAGTCCTGGCATTGATTGTCTATCAGCAGAGAATCTGGGCTAGGCAGGAATTTCCTTAAGGGAGGCAGCAAGACTGTTGCTCAACAGTCCTTGACCCTCCTTCCGATACTGCCTATGTCTCACAAGCCAACAGATTTTTAATTCTGTCTCTGCCAGTCCCTCCTGTCCAGCCTAATGCAAATTTCTGGTCCCCTTGACTCGAGCTCTCCACTCCGGGGAATGCATGCCACCTCTCACTCGGCCTTCTTTACATCATGGGCGACATCTATCTATTATGTGCCAGGCACGGGAGTCCTTGGGCAACGTAGCCTCATTCTACATTTTCTGCTTTGGCTTCCCTTACTTCAGTATTCAGACACTCTGCTGTGGAAAAAATGAGAATTTTTCTAACTTTGCATATGTTTATACAACACGAGACCGAGAGATACTTGAAAATAAGAAATATGTTTTATCCATTTTTTTCAGCATTATATTTCCACCTCTAATAGGGATCCTTAGCAAATTCATTGTAACTTTTGTTCACAATATATAGAAATCTTCTATTTTTATTAAATTAAAGAATTAGAGTAGCGAGAAATGGTTTTTCCCACTCCTTCCTCACCTGCATAGGCCAGTAGAATCAAGCATTCTTAACACTAGACATTTACATAAGGAAGACAGGACTTTTTCTTTGGTGTGTTAGACAAAGAAGAAAATGATACTGATCTTTCACCTGGTAGTTGTTTCTAGATGCTCAATGGGGTGCCATCAAGGGTAAGGCATCGTCCTTTAGGAAAGGCACATTTGCAAAAAAAAAAATAGGAAACAAAAAAGAGCTAATAACTCTCTCTATAATGGTTTATTGAATATGACTGACTGTAGTTACTTGTTTGAAGAGGAAAGTCAGAGGAATTAAATTGAACCTCACAACATTTAAAGAAAACAATACGATGTATACCATTATAATTATACTCCTTTTCTGGGGCTCTGCCCTATTACTTTTTCTTCCCTAACCCAAGTCTCACTAAAATGTAGCCCTCACAATTGCATTAGAAGCTGCAATTTAAATCTCATTGGCTTAGTTATTATTTAATTAACTATTTCATCTGTTTATTATGGTAGCCTATGTAAATATTCAGTCCCCTCCATGCAGCAGAATGCGCTCAGGTAGCCATGTGACTTGCTTTGGCCAATGAATTGTGAGCAGTGACCTGTCAGTTCTGGGTAAAAGCTTCACGGGACGCTGTGACTTGTCCATGTTCTCGCTTCCCTTATTCTTCCATCATGGGAACCTGTGTCAAGATGGAGCCCGGATCCCTGAATGACTACCATACACACAGCACTTCTCACAAATATGATACACATAAAGCATGAGCAAAAATAAACTTTGTAGTCTTTAAGTCACTGAAATTTGGAGGTTGTTTGTTACTGCAGGATGGCTTAGCCTATTCTGCTTGATACAATTACGGAGCAAAGATTAGAAATAATAAAAGCTAAAATATTTGTATTCTAGTCTCAATGTTAATATAGAATTATGCCTAATTAGTGTAGTCATAACGATACATTGGAAATATTAAAACATATTCAATATGATATTCACTTCTATTTTATTTATTTATTTATTTATTTATTTTGAGGCACAGTTTCACTCTGTTGCCCTGGGTAGGGTGCTGAGGCATCATCACAGCTCACAGCAACCTCAAACTCTTGGGCTCAAGAGATCCTCTTGCCTCAGTGAGAAGCTGGGGACTACAAGTGCCCCCCACAGCACTCAGCTAGTTTTTCTATTTGTAGTAGAGATGGGGTCTTGCTTTTGCTCAGGTTGGTTCAAACTCCTGAGCTCAGGCAATCCACCTGCCTCAGCCTCCCAGACTGCTGGGATTACAGGCACCTTGCCTGGCCAATAGGATACTTACTTCTTCTAAAAAAAGGTATTCACACAGTATATTCTTTAGGAGATTCCCTAAACATTAAGCAACCTTCTGCTCTTTCCTTTTTTGAGGTGAGATATTTATAAACAAAACTCTAAGAAAATTCCAAAATGATCCTTTGCCAGCCCTCCTGGAAAAATGAGTCCGTATCATTTTGTACTGTTGTGTTCCCAAAGCAGATTCTGACATATGCTAGAAGAGGAATAAATGCACATTCAGTTAATACAGCTTTATAGCAATACAATTCTTTGCCTATAACAGATACTAAAGAAATATTTTTGAATTTAATTGAACTGCATTGAATTACAATTCTAAAATCCTTTGGAATTTTTCAACTCATATCTGATTATTCTTGTCTTCTCCATCCAAAGTTACAAATGCATTATCAAGTGTTTACTCACTTTTGTATGTCATTTATTGATAATTATTAAAATGAAGTTTACTGAAATTTATTGTGACTCCAAAATTATTTAAACTTAGCTCATTTCTAGGTGGTGTAACAAAGGGTCTCAAATTTTAGAGAGCCTATTTCTCATTTGGTTGGCTTTATATAACTGCATATTCCTGAGTTCAGTAGTCAGCAATTATGACTTGATAGGTCCCAGCTCAATCTGCATTTTAAATCAGTACTCCCAGGTGATGGAATGCAGGTCTTCTGTAAACTAGTTTGCAAAATATTCTGCTGGAGCAGTCTTTCAAAAACTTTAATTGGCATAGCAATGATTTGGAGGCCTTGGTAAAAATGCAGATTCTGATTAAGTTCTTCTAAGGTCAAATTTTGGAATCTGCCTTTTGTTTATTAATTAATTTATTTTTTCAAGACAGAGTTTGTCTTTGTTGCCCTGGGTAGACTACCGTGGTGTCACAGCTACAGCAACCTCAAACTCTTGTGCTCAAGTGATCTTCTTGCCTCAGCCTTCAGAGTAGCTGAGATTACAGGCACCTGCCACAATGCCCAGGGAGACACGGCCTCGCTGTTGCTCAGTCTGGTCTAGAACTCCTGAGCTCAAGTAAACCACCTCGGCCTCCCAGAGTGCTAGGATTACAGGTGTGAGCCACCACACTGGCCCAGAGTCTGCATATTAAACAAGTTTTCCCTTGATGCTGGCCCTGTAGATTCTCAGGGCATATTTTGAATAGTAAGAAAATAAAGAGAAATACATTTCACATTCTCCCAGGTTTGTAGATAGAGATTTATAACGCTACATAATTATTTTGGGTTTTTGAACATGTCAGTTAGCTCTTCAACTAGATTTCACACTGCCTGAGGCCAGGAATCAGACTCATTATACATCTACTTCTAATTTTTCTGTCCTTCCCCATAGCTGCCAGCTTACTGCCCAGTACTTTCCTTGCGGTGCTCAGTAAGTGTCGATTGATTGAAGAAACCGCTGAAGGACGTCGCAGAACAACGTGAAGCGTGTAATTACGTGCAGGGAGGCGCCACTTCGACAGAAAGGGTTTGCATCAAGTCAAATGGATTTTCAGGGGAAATGACAATTCACAGCATACATTACAATTTTTCAAGAACATATCCTATATTTGATTTGAAGATTGTGATCAAATATGCCAATAAATCTTTATTTTCCCCCTTTATGAGTAATATGGATTACATAAAACTCAATATAAAGTTATACTTAAAAGTATCCTAAGATGTCTATGCCACTTGAGGTTGGCAATTTCGTTACAATAATACAGTATAAAAACTAGAAATGCATTATGGCATAAAAAAACAGTATATACCTCTTGAGGGCATATAGTGTAAGAAAATGATCCCTGTTACAGATCCTGGCTTTAGGCATAATTTTGTCAAGATGTGAAATAATCCTGCAGAAATGAAATAGAACAGCTATCACATTCATGTAGATAACCTACTCACTGAGCATCTCTGGAGTATACTCTCGGACCCCACACTCATTCATTCATTGAACACTGGCCATGCTGCTGCTAAGCAGTGATAAAGCTGCCATTCCTGAGCTAGCAGTCTAGTACAAGACACAGGGACGGGAAATTATAATGTTGTGCAACAGCAGATAAGACCAGCTGACAAAGCCACCTAGCAGGGACCTGATGTTGAGAAGGAAGCTGAGAGACAGGCGGACACTGCCTGCAGGGGCTCGCAGCTGTGGGTCCAGGTGTTAAAAGTCAACAACCCTCAAGCAGACACTAACTAGTGGGGCTGATAAGCACAGGTGTAAACTGGCTTCACTCAGCAGACTTGTCAGCTGTCTCTGCCACCTTACATGGACTTCAGCTAATGATTTCATTATTCCATTATGGTTTTAAGATTTCTCCACCCTTGAAATCACCATGAGAGTTCTGAGACAACCATATAAAGGATAAAAATGGGGGGAGCCTAATTCTAGGAATTCTTACTCAAGTTCTTAGTGAAGGCCAACCTCTGAGCCTTGAATGTTCCACCCCCCACCATTAGTAAGACTTCAGAAAGGCCGAAAGCCACATCCTCTTCGTGCAACTATTCTTTTTGAGCCAATCTGCTCTCTTACTCTTGAAAGAGTGCACTTTTGCTTTCAATCTTTGAATAAAAATGCTGCTTGCTTGGGTTGCAGGGGGGCACCCTGAAATTCTTTTCCCGATCACTGAGAACTTGAAAAAACCTCTACTTGGAGGTCATGAACAGTAAGACATCCAGAGAGGTTCCAGGAGGGTGTGACCTGAAATCTGAAGCAGTGAGGGTGAGTTACAAAGTGGACAAGGGCGCGGGGAAAATTCTTTCCCTGCCTAAGGGTCAGCAAGTACTAGGACCTGGAAATGATAGAGAGGGCAGTGGGCTTGGGGGGCTAGAACAGAACCATCAGGACCACCTGACTGCTGGGTGTAAGGTGAAAGTGGGTAAAATGGGGCTGGATGCTGTCAGGAGCCAGGTCATAAGGTCCATTAAACCACACTAAGGTTTGTACTACATCCTGCCGACTACGTTTTAAATAGGAATAGTACGAGTGAGTTTTTATTTTCTGTCCGAGGGACCTGTGTGCCTGGGTGACAACACTCACACACTCTGGCATCCTATTGTTTATAAAGGGGTCTATCTCCCCAACCAGACCGGGACCCCCCACAGCAGGGTGGTGTCTGTTTCAACCTGGCATCAATCTTAGGGCCTGACACACACCAATAAGAAATTGAACAGAGAAGTTTGTTTAGTGAAGTAAAGGCTTTTTAATGAGGCCTCCCTCATTTCATCTATGTAGCTATGGAGAAAATTCTCACTGACTATAAAATAGATTACAATGCCAAATAAAATTTGGTATTAGGAAATAGTGGCAGATCTTTCCTCCATAGAGCTACAGGATGAAAGAATGTCATTTACTCTAAACCACCGTCTTCTCTGGGGGAAAAGCATCACACTTGAAAGTCACCGTAAACCGTCCAAAATCATCCTGTTCCAGCCGACCCTAAACAATGCCACTCCCACCCTGCAAGATCAATTCAATCTCTTCTCCTGTCTCTGGCCCAGCAGGAAATAAACCAGACAAGCAATGGAGATTTGCTAACAATACTTCTTAGCATTTATATGGTTCTTTCTGGTTTCATTGAACTTTATAGACGTTAGTTAATTACTTCATCACAAAGGCCATTGTGAGGTGCGGACACAAATATAGTTATCCCCATTTCTCGGGTAAAGAAATTAAAAATGCAAAGGGTAGCTTGCTGCAGATTGGTCTGCCAGTCAGCAGTAACTCGGATTGACTCCCCCACGGCCAGCACCCAGGTCATTAGCCCAAACTGCCCCAAGATGCATTCAGTGGAGAAAGGGCTCCCAGTTACCATAAGGGAAAGGAAACGCAGCAGCCAGAATCCTTCCCTGGTTTCTCTTTCTCCCTCTGAGCACAGAAACAGTTTCATGGATCCTTGAGACAATGCATTAACTCTGGAGCTGGATTGTGCATGAGTAGCCAGTTCCCCAAGTATAAATAAATTCTTTCTGCAGGTGCCTTCATTTCTCAAGGATACTGGGGTACAATTTGCCACATGCTTGCTTCTGAGCCCTAAATGGCTTGGAACCTTGGCCCTTGCTAACTAAGGGTCTTGCACTGGGGATCTAAGCCAGAGGGACTTCCGGGGATTAGAAACTAACAGTGTTCCATTCTCTTCTTTCAGGTCATTTGTTAACTGTGAGAAGGGACAGAAGTCTGGGGCCCACAGGAATGTGGGTGTGAGGTAACCTAGGTAACCAATAACCAATACAAAGAGACAACAATTGACCAATAGAAAAGAGCAATACTGCCTGGAGGAGGCAAAGAGGCCAAGGAGAAACTTGCAGCCAGTTTCAGACAGCGAAGGTGTTTATACCTCTGTGTGGCCCCTGCATTCTTTCCTCTGTCCCTGTCTCTCTGTCTTGAGAGGGACCAACTTCCAACCCTCTTTGGAAGTGCTCTAAACTGTCTGTTCTCAAATAAAATCTCTCTTTGTTACCCTGAAGTTGGTGCAGGTTACTTTGCTCTCTATTCACACTGCCTGTGCTGCTCCAGTTTTATTGCCAGTTTCCATTCATTTTTTACTTTCCGTTGAACTTTCTAGCTCAGCCCAGTAATTGAACCAGGTCAACCGGGTTCAGAGAACTGGGACCCCGACCCCCAACAAACTGGAAATAGCCTGCTAGGTGAGGTGGCCATGTTTGTTTCCTAGTGGGCTGTAGAAGAAAGGTGTATTCTCAGCTGTTTACTGGAAAGCTTGGAGTAACTAGTTGGATAAGTTGGTATTCAGGGGTCCTCAAACTATGGCCCGTGGGCCACATGCTTCAGTGTGAATTGTATTTGTTCCCGTTTTGTTTTTTACTTCAAAATAAGATATGTGCAGTGTGCATAGGAATTTGTTCACAGTTTTTTTTTAAAACTATAGTCCGGCCCTCCAACGGTCTGAGGGACAGTGAATTGGTCCCCTGTTTAAAAAGTTTGAGGACGCCTGGACAGATCATACACACAGCTGCAGCTTTCAAATGTCTGGACAACAATCAGAAGTTAAAAAGTCACTCCCAAATGGTCAGTTGCAGAAAGATATGCATTAAATGTGATAAGCAAGCTGAAAACGTTTGCTGCATTTCACACAGTTTAAGCCCTGGAGCGCGGCCTAATTCAGTTTAGAGAATCCTCAGAGTTGTCACTGGGCACTTGACTTGTCCCTGCTGTTCTGGAGCACCAGTGATTGAATCTGAGCATTTTCTATCCATTGGGTAATGGGAGACATCAGAAAATCCCCAGAAATTCATTCGATCTCTTTAATCATTCTGGGTAGTAAACTATTAAAGGAGTTCTCCTGAAGTATTTTTCTTTTTTTCTTATTGTGAGATTTCCTAACATAGAAATACTTTTTATTTAAAAACACCTTCTCAGAATCTCCCCTACTCCCAACACCTTCACAGTTCCATTTTCTTTCCTTAAGCCCCTCTTGCATCATATTTGGAGAGAAGAAAATGTCAGAAGCGGGAAGAGGCTGATGAAAGAGTCCGAGCCTTGCAGGGAACAGCATTGAAACACGCTGGCAAAGGACTGAAAAGATCCCTGCCTTCCTGGGCAAGATGAGGAGGTTAAGAGCTACCACCCATTACTGAGCATTCTGAGGTCTTTACACACATTTTCTTATTTAATAATTGCACCGATCATTCAACAAGGATTAGAAGATAAAATATAACATTTTACTTTTTTTCAAAATAGACTTGACTTCTGTAAATTAAAAAGATGCAACTCTCTGGCTAAAACACGTAGAATTTTAACATCAGAAAAGACCTTAGAAATCAGGGAACTCAATCTTCCTCATTTCAAAGATGGAGAAACTGAGGCCTGGATAGGTCACACTACTCGTAAAATACTAAGATCGCTTTTTCTGACTCCCAGTCTGGGGAATGGAGTGGGTAGAACCATGGACATGGATTCAGAACTTTGAGTACTAAGCTGGTTATTTCTGCTGTTTTCCAGAGCTGGGGGAAATCGCTCCACCTGGCAGAGCTGTCTCCGTGCAGAACGGAATTGACCATAAGCGTTCAGAGGTCACTTGCAGCTCTGAAGACATCAATGCATAATTTCTCTACCAGATCCGACTGCCTCGGATAATAGTAATAATTATTCATAAAACTGGAAAAAGAAACAGTGCATTATGCATTTACCTGCACGAGTTTTTATTTGCTCCACCCCCACCAACGTTTTAAAATTCTTATCAGCAACAACAAGACTATGTAAAAAACAAATCTGCATAAAACATGTTATTCTATAAGGTAAAACTGCAGAATTCTCATAAAATAAAAACTACCTGGTCATGTATCTTGATAGAGAGTTCATATAAACTAGAAAGTTTTAGAGTTTGGGAAACTTCTGATTTGGGGCTTTACGAATAAATACCGAGAATTCCTGTTGAAACAGGAAACTCTGGTTCTGAATGAAGCAGACATTGGAGCTGTCTTTCCAGGTAGTACTAGCGAGTCTTTTTGAGAAAGTTGCAGGGCTGTTTCCAAAAGAAGAGGATCAGTAGAGGAAGCCTGGGCACGTCTGGCACAGCTTGGTGGTGCTGTCCTGGCCACCACGGTCAGTCCATGTTGCTCTGAGCTTTCCCAGGTGGAGTCTCAACTTGCAACAGAGATGCCGGTGGGGCTGAAGCCAGAGGCAAAAGCCTGAACCTCGACAAAGTGCTTGCCACTGCCGACAACCCCATCTACAGCATTTAGTGACAATCCGAGGTCGTGTATTTCCAGTAGCTCTCCGATTTCAGACATTATAGAGTCTTCATCTACATTCTTATCACCAGCACCTTCAAAAATCCCACGTGTACACTTGCCACTATACCAAATGAACGATTTAAACCAAACGCTACACTGAATAAACCACAGGAGCAGTGGTTAAAATTCCCTGACTTAGAAATCTTAGAATTTTTTTAAAAAGGCATATTTGTTATTAGAGAAACATGGGACACTTATTACCACATCAGAAAGGTTGGTTTGTTGGTGAACATATATGTGTTTGTTGTATTGAGAGTCTTGTGTTTTTTTGATCATTTTTACTGTGAAATATTTCAGGCAGTTTTAAATGGTGGCACTAAAAATAAAGTAGTGGGCACTGAACAGATGGCTTGAATTAAGAACAAGTTTAATGCCAAGTTCAGTCATGTCTGAATGTTGAAAAGAGGTATTCATTTAAAGGCTTGTTATTACACTGGGAAAAAATGTAATGTTTTCTTCTGTCTTTCCTTTTTGACAACAAAACCCCTTTAAATTACACATTCTAAAAGATTCTGAAAAATATAAAATAAAATCACTTTATCCATAAACAAGTAGGGAGTTGCAAAGAAATTTAGATAATAAGTTTGTGTTCGAAAAAATGAGCAACTTAATTAAGTTCGGAATCTAATAAAATAATATAAAGGCCAGTTTTTGAGGCCTACATGATAATTTTCAGGGGGTAAATTTATTTTAATAACCCATACGTCTACTTTCAGAAGAAACTGTTTGGAAGGCAAAACGACATACTGAGCATTAATTATTGCAAAATAGAAGTTTGAGTTAATTGTAAATGAATCAGACTTATGTTTAGATTCTCTTTTGAAGTATATATATATATATATATATATAACTTCATAAATTAAAAAAATATTTTATTAAGAAAACCCACAGATATTCGAGTAGTAGTTCAGGCTGTTTGACAAACTTAGAATCGACTGGACAAACTAAAACTTACTGTGTATTGAAGAGCACAAGAGGCTTTGTTATATTTATTTGCACAGAAAGACTAAGGGGGACCTATGCAAAACATGTACTTCTCTTGCATCAGAAGATTTGGGTTCTGGTAGTGATTGTCTGGGCGAGGTACAGTCTCCTTTGTCCTCACCTCTACTCATCCGTACAGGCTGTAGAATAGGTGAGATTTTGGTCTCTCACATGGACATTTCTGAACTTCTACTGGACATATGAAACAGCGTGTAAAGCATATAACACAAGACTACTGCTAAAAGGTATATATTGTGTGTTTTTCAGCAACATTATGGTTTTTTCAAGCATAGAAACCATTTAGTGATGTACCTAACAGTGCTTAGTATAGTGGGCGTCAATAAACAGCAAATGATGAATTGTTACTTAATGAACAACTGTATCTCCTTCAAAATCAAGAGATGAATGGGTAAGTTTGCATAGCTATGTATAGCTATGTAGCTTTGGATTGGAAATGACTTCTGTGGGCCTTGTTTATGTAGCAGGGCTCTATTTACGTAGGTGTAGATGAAGTCACTGGGTCGGGAACCACCAGCCTTCTAAAAACACCTGTGCCGTCCTAGTTTTCTTGCTCGTGTTAGACCATCAGGGGTTGACCCTGTGCTGTCCTGAAAAGAGCTGGAGTCATTCCCCCCTCAGACTAGAAGGGAAGTTAATCTTCATGCTTCTTCTCACATCATTACATAAGGCTCTCTTACCCCAGAGGGGACCGTGTGCTCCTAAGTCTAGAA
Organism: Perodicticus potto; assembly: GCA_963574655.1. Taxonomy (NCBI): domain Eukaryota; kingdom Metazoa; phylum Chordata; class Mammalia; order Primates; family Lorisidae; genus Perodicticus; species Perodicticus potto. The sequence goes on from CAUYRH010178434.1 coordinate 42,541, forward strand.
AATCTTTTAAAGACTTTACTGGACCAGCCGACACTGTCCTTAAGCATAGCTGGCTGCTTACAAAGCCGCTCATGCACCAACTCTCAGTGACAGAGATGGGACCTCTTTGCATGCTCATGCCATCAAAAGCAGAATCTTTCACTAACTTCTAATTTGGAGTTCCCGTCTGTTCTTTCCTTAAGATTATCATGTGACTTTGGCAGAAAGGAGAGAAAGAGTTTCTGCTTCGGACAAAATTTGCCATTTAACAAGCTGCTTCCTTCTTTGCTGGTACCTTCCCTGCCGTCAGCACCCAGGCCCCGGATTTCAGTGCTTGCTACCTCAAGCTTCTGACCCTGCATCCTGACTCAGCGGACGCTCAGGGCCTCATGTGTTAACCTGAGCTCTTTATTCAAGAATCGGTACCCTGTCTCCTGCTGTCTCTTGATTTCAAGACCACACAAAGCCCAACAATGCTCCACAAATATGTCCTGAGTTTTACACACTCTATGAATAGATAGACACAGTGCACATAAATTACAGCAAGAATCAAATCAAAAACGAGCTCAGACAGATATCAAGTTTTTTAAATAAAAATTCCATAGAAATTTAGAATTGTTAAAAATAAAACTGTCCCCTGATATGTTAGATACTTAATTTTTAAACATATTGGGAATCACCATTTTTCGAAATTTCTCCTTGATCGACTTCACAATAAGTATTATCAAAATCTTGGATGTATAAATCATATTTATGCTAATGAAATGCTGCTCTGGTTTATATACAGGTTCACATAAATTTGCAAATAGCTTTCCACTGTAAACCAAACAGAGGCTGGATAAATTCAGGTCAAGCTATTTCATTGCTTCAAAGATCACGCACTGCAGGACTCCTGACTCCTGTAACTTCTCACCACCAGTCCCGGGTCTGTCCTTAGGGAAAATATAGACCATTATATATAAATCAGCTCTTTCTACATAAAAGCGCTTTAAATATGTCCTGCCATGTCTATACTGGCACATTAGTAAAATTTCAGGTTAAGAGGAAAACTAGTTCAACAAGTGAGAGGGTGCAAACTTACTCTTATAATGAGGGAATGGCAGAAATATCAGAAGTGGAACCAATTTCAAAGGATGCGTTTCTCCTTCCTGCTCACACGCCTTGTAGTAGCAAAATACTAAAATACTGGGACAAAGCAAGTGTCCAAGAACGCGAGGTCGTTTCAGTAAGCGACGGTAAGGTTATCCAGTGGAGCACTGGGTATCATTAGAAATGGAAAAGTGGAAGGTAATGTCCTGGAAAGGTAGTCACAACGTTCAGATGAATAAAAATAACATAAAATCAGGTTGTAAAAAGGTATACTTTTATACTTCATACTTCACATCGATGCATACATATATTTTTTTCCAGTGAAGCTCTCATAGACTATTGATATTTAATAATTAATAACAGAAAACTTAAAAAATAATAATATAAAATAAACAGGTATCAATCGCCTCCGTATTCATACTAGACAAGTAAACATCTATGTTTATCATCCTATGATTCTGACATCTTTTCAGAATATTCCTTCCCCCAAATTATAATTAAAAAGCATGTTATATTTCTTGAAAACAAAATTTTCTTTACTGTATCTTACATCTATAATTTCAGTCTTTTTACTGTTATTTTAGAATATAATCTATTGCCTGTTACAAACAGTATCCACAAGTATTGTACAAAATTCTGTACAAAATACAGACAAAAAAGTTAAAACCAATCATTGGTAATTTCTCTTCACGTGAAGATAACCGTGTCTGTAAGGATGTTCATATATATGAAAATGAGACTGGAAGAATAGTATTCAAAACACAGATGAGATTTAGTTGAGCTAGAAAGGATTTTTATTTCCTCCTTTTTTCATTTTTCATTTTTTTTTTTTTTGCAGTTTTTGGCTGGGGCTGGGTTTGAACCTGCCATCTCTGGCATATGGGGCCGGCGCCCTACTCCTTTGAGCCACAGGCGCTGCCCTGCATTTTTAATTTTTAAACAAAAAACATATACCTCTTTTATAATAATAAAAAATGAATAAAAGAACATTTCTCTTCTAAGTTTTGGGGCAGGGGAGGTAAGAAAGGCTTAATTCCCTTCACATTTATAAAATATTGGTCTTCCCAGTTCTGCTGCACTTATCCAATAGCCAAATAAAGAAATATTTGACTTTACAGCCAACTATGAATGTCTTGACCTGAGTTTGGTACAAACTAGCAAGGCAAGTTTAATATTTGAAATTAAAAAACAAAAAACCTTTCTCGACATGTATGAGCGCCCTCCAGTCCTGCCTGGCTGGTTTCCTTCTGGAGGACTGCTCGTGTTTAGCAAACATAGTCTACAGGCCATTCTGGGCTTCTAACGCATTTATTCCTCTTTGCAAGCCTTGACATTCCGGGAGGTCTCCACTGAGGTCGCCTGTATCTCTGCACACCAGCCACTAGTGAGTCCGACTCACGTCATCTGCTCGCTTGTGAATTTAGACCACACTGTGAGTGTCAAGTGCGTTTATTAGCTCTAGTGGCCCAACACACCTAAAGTGCCAGCTGGAAGTCTTGCCGTCTGCGCCAGGCCGTGGCTGCAAGAGGGACCACGTGGAACAAGGTCAAGGTAAAGCCTTGACGCGTCTGGCAGGCACACGCTCTTCTAGGAACACAGAACTCGCAGTCACTCTGAGGTTGGGCCATGGTTTTGACAGTCCAACCGGGGCTACGTCTGGGTGACACATACAATTCTACTGGACGGATACAAAGGAACAGTAAAATACCATGTCATCTGTCCAATTCCTTAACACCGTCCCTGCTCTCCTACCTCCCACCCCTCAGGCACACAAAGGGAAAATATTTCCAACTTAGTACATTGTCCCAGGCACTTAGTAAGCTGAAAGAAAACACAGTGCAATATCTCAAAAGGTGTGTATAAAATTACTGTAAAAGTTTCGGGAGGAAAAATCATAAAAATTGCTGTAGTCCAGGGCGGTTAAAGCAGATATGTATGGACTGTAAATATGTGAACATTTTAACACTATCCTTAAAACTGTGACTTAAACCTTGATAGGTCCTGAAAGGGTATTTACATGCCAAAGTATATTTGTGTATGCCTGAGTGAAAAATCGTGATATAAAACCAAGCACCTAAAATGTTTAATTGGTAAACCTTTCAGTCTATCAAATAAACAGAGATTTTTTTTAATAACTCAGTGGTTACCTATCAGAATTCCCAGGCACTTTGGTTCACTGTGAAGTCTTTACACTAATTAATTTTGACCAAGGTGTAAAATTTACTTTGGCTGCAAGTGAGTGTACAAGTGCCACAGGGCGGCTGCTGGGTGTATGTGAGATTGAGGGGCTGGTTACGTCCAGGCATAGAGCGGGAGACGCATCAACAGGGTTGCAAGAAGAGGCTGAGCATGGGCTGACCGGAGTCAAATCTGGAAGCCTTGTTTATGAGAACCCCGGTGAAGAGAACTCAGCCTCTCCAGTATGCACGGCAACCAGCAATTCTTCTCACACAGAAGTCCGTGCGTGTTGACGGCCCGCCACACTGGGAGTGCTGCGGTGACTTGGGGGACTTCCGCAGAGGTCAGAGCTTGTTATACATAGTAATTATTTTGTTACTGTTGTTAATTTTTTGATGCTGTCTTGATTTTTTTTTCTTTAATCCTATTGACAATGTTTCCAGAAATTCTAGCCTTGAGAATGTGCTACAAAGCCCAGCAGACTGGATGGAGTTGGAGGAAGCTGGGCAGTGAAGCCCCTGAGCGGGCTGCCCGTTAGTCCTGGGCACGTCCCTGCCTGGAAGCTGCTCGATGAGCGGTGGGCACACTGCTCAGACCTGACTCCTCTCCCAGATAATGATATGACCGAGCACCTTCTGCCACTGTCACCTGTCATCTGCAGACCACCTCCCCCGACACACACACACACACACACACACGTGTGATCTGTGTACAAATGACTTAATAAAAAAAAGAAAAAAGAAAAAAAAAGAATCTTTATATCCTCTTCTACAAAAAGAAGAGGAATCCATTTGTATGAACTCCTTGGCTGGGCTATATACATCATTAAAACAAAAAGGTTAGTTTTGAAATTTGATTTTTCCTTTCTTCATTTTACATGAGTTTAAAACGAAGATGATAAAACTCTTGAAATAGCACATGAAAAATACAGTCGTCGATACATTGCTGGTCCACATGGCCCATGAACCCATTTTCAAAGACTGTTTTATAATATTTAGGGCCCAAATGCTCCTTAGTATGTTCATTCCTTATTCAAGAATGGAATTTTAGGAATGTGTTCTCACAAACCAAAATTATGCACTTTTAATCTTGTTCTCTTGAAATAGAATTAAAAGTAAATACTTTGCAGCGGTATTAGGAATAACTTGAAATTTTTCTTTTATATCATTGAAATTCAAACATCTACCCTTTCATGCTATTTTCATTCCCGCATCATCACGTCTTCTTTTGCTTTACTTCTTCACACAAATGAACAGCCTTTAATCTTTGCCCCCAAATTTAGTCCCTGGATGTTTTTTATTTTCTTTTATTGAAGCTATTGCTTTGAAACTATTGAATAAATCTGACATTTAAACTCCTCCAATATACTACTGTATATATTTCCTCTGCCAGGAGCCTAGAGATTTATGTTAAAAATGTAGCTTGGAATGTAAAAATTATTGCTAAGAACAGTAAGTCATTTCTTTTTCTTTGTAAGAAATCCTTGACCTAGATCTAAAAAGACTGAAAAAAAAAAAGAAAAAAGAAAATCACTATGCACCCTACTTTCTTTGCTTGTCTACAAGTTTTGAACCTGTTTAGTATAAAAGACCTTCAGCCCTTTTCCTAAGACTAAAGCCTTTGGTAGCTTAGATAGTTGACGATTATCTTAATTCGGGCTGAATTTAGGTTTGTTTGAAGATTCTATTTGGGCAAGTTTTGAGTGTCCCTTAGAGTGGGTTCAGAGTTTTATAACATCATAAAAGCTGTGCACACAGAGGTGTCCAATCTGCGGCCTACGGGCTGCCTGTTGATTTCATGGGGATTTTTTTTTTTTGCTTATCTGTGGTGTCGGGTATCAGGAAAGAATTCACAGAACTTTTTGTTCTCTAACCGGCTTTCCAGTGTTTGCATGTTGAATGTGTGGTGCAAGACAGCTCTCATTCTTCCAATGTGCGACAGAGAAAGAAAAGGTCGGCACCCCTATTACAACAAGAAGGGACCTTAGAGATTATCTAGTGTGCCTGGTTTTAGATGTGAGGAGAGGGAAATATAGAAAGGATAAAGGATGACTGGAAGTCATAAAGCAATTCTGGGTACAGCCAGAACTAAAGTCCAGGCAACTTCACCTCTAGTTTAGAATTCATTCCACGGTAATAAATTTATTCCATAAAACCAGTCTACCCTTAATTTTAAGTTAACCAACTTTGCAAAATAAAATGTCAGGAGGAGAAAAGAATGGAGGAACAAAGTGGAGAGAGAACTTTTAGAGAGCTGGAAAGGAAGAAGCAAGAATTTCCTGAACTCGTCTGTGAACGATTCAGGTCACGAGTTGGCAAACTTCCTTCTGTAAATTGCCAGATACTACGTATTTTTGGCTTTATGGGCTATATTATCTCTATTACAACTACTTTTTTTTAATGCAAAAGCAACCCTGGACAATGCATAAATGAATGAATGTGGTTATTTACTTAAACAGGCAACAAACTGGAGTTTGCCAATCTTCAGAACGCAGTGTTCTTGCAGCTCCAGTGTTAAAAGATAGAGAGAAGGAAGCAAGACACCAAAGACAGAACGTAAGTTGTGTTTACATCTCATGGCTGCTCTCAGGAGCAGATGAGTTACTACATGCAAATTATTCAGAGCAATCCTCAGTGTCTAACAACTGATAAATAAAATGATGGCCTAAAGTGTCTCCAAAGTTAGCACTTCAGGCATTAAATGGAAATGCATTCATTCAGAGAAGTGTATTCTGTCAATATTCTCTGTATTGCTAACTTATTCAATGTAGGAAATAGATTGAGCATTGAACACTGAATTATATTTGAAAGTACGGCCTGAAAGTTCATTCACAAACACTGAATGTTCTCTACATGCCTGAGGCCGTGTTAGACTGACAATAAAAAAAAAAAAAAAGAAAGAAAACTGTAAACACAAGGCACATGTAAATCCGCCCCCCTTGCCGACTCACACAATTTACATCACAACCGTATCAAAAGTAAGAATATGCTTCATTAAATACTTTAGTGAAAGATTAATGGAAGTAAAAGAATAGAAGTAAATGAGCGACTCCTGCTTTTTAAATCTTTCTCTTTAGTCTCTGTTCTTGACTTTCTTCTTTTCTTCCTTATCTCCTGTTCCTGCCCCTCCACTTCCCCTTTCTACTCATCTTCCACTCTCTCTCCTCTTCCTCTTCCTCTTTTTTCTCCTCCTCTTCCCTTCCTCTTCTTCCTCCCTGTCCTCTTTCCCTATCTTTATCTCAACTCTCTTTCTTTCTTCTGTTCCTCTTCCTCTTTCTCTCCCCCTCCTCTTCCTCTTCCTCTTTTCTCTCCCCCTCCACCCCTCCTCTTCCTCTTCCTCTTTTCTCTCCCCTCCTCTTCCTCTTTTCTCTCCCCCTCTACCCCTCTGCTTCCTCTTTTTCTTCTTCTTCTCTGTCTTCTTTCCCTCTCTTCATCTCACCTTTCTTTATTATGTCTTGCTTCTTTCTTTTCCCTTGAACTGTTGTTCTCTTTTCAGAGTCAGCAACCACCGTGGCCTGAACATTTTAATTTAAATTAGCACTTTCTAAGTTTTCTAATTTCCTATTAAGGAAACTATTTTTATTTTTTAATGAAGAGTTTTAAAAACAATTCCATTTATTTGTGCTGCTTTGAAGGTAAAGTAGCACAATTACTCTAAGAACTTCTGTCTTATTTTCTAATTGTAGACTTTTCTTTTAAAAAGTTCCTTTTTCCTTCCAAATGAATTTGCTAAGATCAGAGTTCCCTCAGTGACTTTTAGCTTGATCAAGTCCTTTTTCCTTGGGTGTCAGCCTACTTAACTTGTCAGAATCTTAGACTGGAAATTCTAAATATTACCTTTACTTTTTGACTAAGTCTATAGTTAAAAAATTCAAATATAGCTGAAATTATCTCATGTGTTTGGTCATCTTAAGAATAAATAAGTACAGTAGAACCTTTGTAAGTCAACCACCCAAAGGACCATAAAATCTGGTCAACATAGGAGGTGGTCAACATAAGGAACTAGGCCTACTGTACTGATATGACCATGAGGCATGTGTCCTGTCTATGAAAATTAGGTCAAATAAGGAGGTAGACAGTGTAGGGAGGTGGTCAGCTATAGAAGTTCTACTGTAGTTTGAATAGGTGATCTTTAAGTTAAGGCAATTATGGGATGATATATTTTATTAATGGGATTCATGACACATGGCTTCTTTAGAGGGAAGTCCACCAAGTCAGACAGTCTGGCTTCAAATCTCAGACCCATCTTTTTTTATTTTTTAATTTTTATTAAATCATAGCTGTGTACATTAGTGCAATCATGGGGTGCAATGTACTGACTTCATACACAATCTGAAATATTTTCATCAAACTGTTCAACCCAGCCTTCATGGCATTTTCCTAATCACTATATGAAGACATTTATATTCTACATTCAGTAAGTTTCACCTGTACCCTTCTAAGATGCACCATAGATGTGACCCCAACAAGTACCCTCCCTCCACCCAGCCCCTCCCGTGCCCTTTCCCCCATATTCTTGTGTTATAATTGGGTTTTTACCTTCATGTGAAAGCTTTATAGTAGGGCTGAATACATTGAATACTTTTTCTTCCATTCTTGAGATACTTTGCTGAGAAGAATACGTTCCACCTTTTACAACCATGTGCCTTGAGCAATTCAATTAAGCTCTTGGGCTCTCTTCTCATATATATAGAGTCATAATGATATCTACGATATGGGTTTGTGGGGAAATAGGAGCATGTCTGATGCTTTGTTTTATGTGGGGAACAAATGTTAAATAAATAAAAATTCATGCTGCCATAATATGTAGTTGTGTTTATTTTGTCTTCCATTCATGATGGTTTGTTTCAAAGTCTCTATCAATTATTTTGCATTTTGGGTGATGAGAGGCAATTTACAAATTTTTTCTCTATTTGTCCCTAAGGAGTGTTGGTTTAGAAGATAAAATAAATACAGGCTTCTGGTCATATGCAACCCTGACGGACACACCTTTTGTTTGGCACAGTGTCTGAGAGCAGCGCCCTCATTTACAGATGGAAACTAAGGCTCAGGAGGGAAATGGTTACAGGTCATTTATTGATAGCAGCATCAGGAGGGAATTCCGAATATTTGTTTACTATTATCATCTTATTTTTTAAAAGAGATCCACAAAAGGGAAACCAAAATATACATTTAATATTATATTTGATTCTTGGAGAAATATTTTCAATGCTCACTTCTACCTTCCTCGATGGAGGAATCAGTGAATAAAAAAGGAGCTAGGATATAAAAATCCTGATTAGAATTTGCATAAGGCAAAATATTGCATTTCCCAAGGAAAACTGGGAAGAGCCTGGGCTGCTCACACAAGGTGATCAGTGCGTTCCCTTCCTGGAGGGCAAACCCACATGGGAAGGCAAAGCCAGACGAAAGGGGGTCTAGTGAGCATGGGTTCCGGGCAAGGGGAGAAGCAGAGAGATCTAGGGTCTACGGTCAGTGACGATAACAACCTGAGACTCCACTTTAGATGGACCAGACAGTCGCATTTTCTCCTCTGAACAGAGAAGAAAACTTCCTGAAAATAAGGTAATTTGTTTTGACCACAAAAATAGATACCGAGTGCCCATTTCCTTCAGGGCTCTTTACTAGGTGTTGCTACTACAGTTAGCTACCGGCTACTCCTGCAGGGACTGCAGCTACACGATTACGAGCTGTCCATCTTCGTGAGCAGACAGCGCAGCCAACATCGCACTTACGTCCTTTCATCCACACAGCAAGTGCAGGGAAGGGTGTCATCCTCCCAGAGTTAAGCAAAATAGTGGACATTTTGCATAAGACATTAGCATTATCCTTAATTTACCTTCCGGAAAGTAGACACAATTTACTCAAGCACGAGAAGTCCAGGCCACTTTGCATCCTTAGTCGTGCACACAGCGTCGGTGTGATTACTGACAGGTGGAGAGCATGAAAACCATCACGTTGGAGTCGATTGTTAACAGCATCATCCTATCAGCAGCGGTGAAGGAGCAATTATCACAGTTAATAAAACCACATTAAAACATATGACAGATAAGGAAAGCACAATGCGAGAAATTTAATGGGCTATATTTCCTGCCAGATTTTATAGAGGGTGTTAGATTACGTATAGGACACATGTTCTAGGAAAACAAATGTTTCAAGTGGAAATGAGCAAATCCGAAGATATTTGTTTCTTTGAAGCACTGTGATCGAACACTATTCTGGCAAATTTATCTCTTAGAAAATAAATATGCTAATTTTTTTCTATTAAAGCATATGCAGCTTTCTAGATACATTTCCACATAGCACTATTTTATTTTGCAAATCGAAATTTTGACCTTAATTTAAAATAAACACTTTCACAATATTAGTGCTAAGCATGATGTTACCTCCAGTGCCCGTCTGCCTGCCTTAGCCTTGCTCATTCACCCGCCTCCTTCCTTCTTACAACTAGTTCTCACCATCTAGACTATTCCTTCCATGGGACTGTTACTTGGTTCCCTATGTCACTTAAGCAGTTCCTTCTGTGAGTTTGATGCTGTTCTTGTTTTGTTTTTTGTTCCTATCAGTTCCATTATCATACAGCGTATTGGGAAATCTAAGGGACACTGTTATTGAAAATGAGTTCTAAAGTAGAGTTTAGCCAGATGGAAGACTCAGGCCAGAAGCCCTGCTAGATTACTTAGTGGGTATATGACACACAGCAGTTAATTTTTCTGAGCTTTCCCGTATATAAAATGAGGATAATACTAGCTGTTATGCGGGACCGATGTTGGGATAGAGGTGAAGCATCTGCAGTGTGCCGGGTGCTGTGGTGCCACACTGGTACCGAGCAGGTGCTCCACAAAGCTGGCTGATGAGGGTGTGGGAGGAGGAGCGCTGCAATCCAAGCAGCAGGAGAAGTGCTCTCTCCCAGCCACCCCAATCCTCCAGGTTCCTCTATGCTGACAACACGCCCCCTTTTACTTCCCAGATTATTCTTATTCATCTCATCGCAAGTCTCCAGCCCATATAGCTCATCTGGGAAGCTTTGGGAACAGTATAGACTTCTGGGGTCTTCAAGAAGAGATTTTGATTCTATTGGTTCTCAGGTGGGGTCTAGAGAGCTGCAGTTCCACCGTAGGTGTCTCTAATCCGAGACTGTGTTTTAAAGTGCACCGCCATGACCCCAGGGTAAGTGATGTCTCTGGTCACGCCACGTCTGTCTCACTGACCACTTTGGTGACACACTGGTCTCTCTGGCCTAGACTTAAGACTGGCTTCTTTTCAGTACATTCGGGCTCCTCTTTCTCTTGCTTCTAGACTTAACACCCTAGACAGGGGCTGTTTGCATTGCACTTTGGTTTAGGGTAGGAGGAAAGAGCTGCTGCATAGAAATGGGCTGTGCCCTGGTATCAAACCCTCTTTCTCTAGGTTGGTGGTTCTCAGGAGTTGTCTCAACCTGCAGCATTGGTGCCACCTGGGGACTTTTTAGAAACGTGGATTACCTGGCAATACCTTAGACTTACTGAATCAAAACCTCTGCAGTGGGGACCCGCAATCTGAATTTTTCAATTAAATTTTTAATTGGTGATAATTATAGTCTCACGTGAATTTATAAAGACTAACACAGAGAGACCTCTTATAAACTTTACTCAGCTTTTCCCATAGCAACATCTTGCGAAACCAGAGTACTATATCAAAACCAGGATCCCGACCTGGATACTGTCAAGACTCAGAACACTCCTGTCCTGATTCTTCATGAGCTCTCTCCCCTTTACAGCTGTACTCACGCCCTTCCTGCCCCTACACCCTCCTTAATCCCTAGAAACCGCTAATCTGTTCTTGATTTCTGTAACTTGTCATGTCAAGGATGCTACTAAAGGAAATCATACAGTATGTAATCTGTCTTCTTTTCCACTCAGTATAGTTCTCTGGAGATTCATCCAGATTATTGCATCAATAGTTTATTCCTTTTTATTACCAACTAGGAGTCTGTGGCATGGATAGCTCATGGTTTATTTTACTATTCACCTACTAAAGTACATCTGGGTTGTCTTAAAAAAAACTATTACAAATGAAGCTGTTATAAACATTTGTGGATAGGTTTTTATGCAAACATGTGCTCATTTCTGTGAGATAAATGCCTAGGGGTACAGCTGCGGTTACATGTTTACTTCTTAAAGGAATTTCTGAACCATCTCCAGAGGGTCTGTGTCACCCATTGTACATTCTTGTTACACAAGCGCAACAGAGAGCACAGATATAAGTGGCCTTTGAATGTAGTACCCCAGGCAAGAGTTTGTGGTTCTTAGTGAACATGATAAAGCAGACCAAAAACCTGTGGTTGCAATTTGGAGATTGTTCAGCAATGTGGCAGAACCTTCTCGAGAACAAAAGGAGGATGTGATAGTCATCCCCGTGAGCAGGCTCATGCCACAATTCTCTCCTTCCCAGGTAGCACAGGTTGGGATTGAGCAGCAGCTGGGAGTCCCCCGAGGAAGGTGTCTGGTTCGAACAACACTACAGAAAATAGAAGTAGCTACCTTTAAATTACGTTAATCATCTAGTCATTTCAAGAAGTTATTTATCATTATTGTTAGAGCTATAAGATTGCCCGAACAGTAGCAGCCTTTCAAGTACGATGCAATAGTTAGTATTGCAATTTTCTAAAATAACACCATGTATAAATATTATTCTTTTAATTTTTTTTTGAGCTGATATTAGTATGGCATTTCTTTGCTGGAGACACAGTGTCATCATTTTCCTCTTTGTAAATGAAGAAACTGAAGAACAGAGATGAAGAGATTTACTTCTCAACAGTTTGTTAAAGGTTATTAAATAAAACAAGCAGCATCAATTAAGCACTTTCCACACACAGAGTGCTGTTCACAGGGAGTGTGTTCACAGGGTTTCCCGTACACACAGGCATCGGTGGGAGCACTCACTGCACACCAAGCACTATTCACAGGGCTTCCCATACACACAGGCAGCATCAGTGGAAGCACTCCCCACACACAGAGTGCTGTTCACAGGGAGTGCTGTTCACAGGGTTTCCCATACACACGGGCATTGGTGGGCACACTCACCACACACAGAGTGCTGTTCATAGGGTTTCCCATACACACAGGCATCAGTGGGAGCACTCACCACAGAGTGCTGTTCACAGAGTTTCCCATGCACACAGGCATCGGTGGGAGCACTCACTACAAATGGAGTTCTGTTCACAGGGCTTCCCATACACACAGGTATCTCTGGGTCTTTTAACCCTTGTGACAACCCACCACTACGATCATCCTGAATGTTCCATGTTACTTCCTTTGTACCCATAGGAATTTAATTTATGGATGTGATTGGGTGATGACATGGAGAAGTCAATGCCATTAAAAGAAAAAAATTATTCTTACATTTCTCAAGAGAACGGGTATGTTTCACTCGAAGACCAAGAGGGAATTGCTGGATTGGGTCAGGAGGTGGAAGCTGAGCTGAGGGGAGAGTTCAGCTCAGAGCCTTTGTTGGGTTTCTGCAGGAAAGGCAGGCCAGGCAGAGTGAACAGCTTAGGCTTGGCATTGGGTAATTCTGGTGGGTTCTGGGCTATAGGAGTAGTCTCTAGCTGCCTAGTACTTGGGCTTGGGATGATTTAGGGCAGGAAAAATACAGAATTGGTGTCTGAGATTTAGATAAAGGGGGGTGATTGGAAGACTCTGGATTGGCTGTTTTCCACAGGAAAGATAAACTTGCAGGTGAGTTGTCTCCTATCTTCAGGGATTAACTAGCCCTGGTTGGGGCAATTTCTCCCCAGGTCTATAAGGTGCCCCAAGATGTCAAAATATCATAAAATATAGAAAACAGATGACATGATAGCTACCTGCCAGGATACTGAGAAGTGGGAAGCCTGGAGATGTGACCTACAGTCACATAGAGAGAACACGGCAGAGCCTGGACATGAGCCAGCTCCAGCTGCCTCTGAAAGTCCCATATGGCTGTGCCTTTGGGGCTGTTCCTCAGTTCTGTGCCTTACGCCACAAAGCCTTTAATGATCTCAGGCCTGAATGGATGGTGGAATATGAAAACACAAGGGCTTTTGGAGAGAGCAAAGAAAAGAACAAAAATCTTGGAACTAGACATTAGCAGATAAACCTATTAGAATTCAGATCACTTAGGGCAGTGAAAAGAAGGGTGAGGTAGGGACACAGGCACTGGGAAGACCTGGGCTTTATCCCCATCTCCACACGAAGGACTCGGGCACCAGAGGGAAGGCTCCCAGGAACACTGATTATAATACAGTGTTGCATTGCCAGTTAAGGTAATCAGTTCTCACCCCAACTCCCTGCCAAAGTCTGTGCTTATGGACTAATCTTACAGTCTAATGATTATTATAATAAAGTCCACAGTGATCTGGAATCATATCATCAAGACACTTTCTTTCATATTAGTCTACCTTAATTATTTACCATCTTATGTTTGTGAAAGGTTTGAATTATACTCCAATGCAAGAAATACCACACTGTCATTCTAAATCATTTTAAAACAGATTCCAAATTTTCAATCATGAGGGTTGTAAAAATCTATTACCACTAACAAAGTACAGGGCTGAGGTGATGATGGTCCAGGCCCTGAGCTTCACAAGAGAATAGGGCTCTAGATGGTTTCTAAAAAATTAGAAAGGAAATCTTATCTTTAATATGATGATTACAGAGAAAGTTATTACTCACATTTTCATTACACAAACAGGTGACTCTGCTTCTCCATGATCCCATATATCTAGACAACTTGGCCATACCCGTGCTGAGCCTAGGGACAGAGCCTGCTGCACAGTCTTCAAGACGGATGACACAGTTTGCAAAGGGGCAGGAGTCAATTCTACTGCTCCATCAAGTATGACCTTGCTCTTTGCGGGTATGAAGAATTTCCCTGATTAAAGATGTGGAATTGTTCATTCTGCTTTCCAACCTGAAAGACCCTCTTTCTCCCCTTCCTCTTCTCACTGGCCTATAATCCCTTTGATCACTTCAGGTTTTCAAAACTAAAAGTCGAGATAAGAGGGGTTGTCTTTGAGCACCTCGGTCTTTGAGCACCTCGGTCTTTGGCCTTGGAACTCAAAAACACTGAACGCAAAAGCTTTTCTCATTTTAATGAGGGCAGAAAGAAAAAAAAATACAGTGAGATCAAAATGCAAATTAGTATCTCAATAAACCACCCCATGATCACTCTCCTTGATTCAGAGAAAGGTTGTACTATATTCCACCCCAACAAGATGCTACAATCTATTCTAACTGAAACTTCAACCTAACATTGCCATCTGCCATCATCCTGCTGCCTCCAGTAAAGGGTTTTGTAATTGCTGGAGACCAGCTGGTCATTTCTCTCATTATTCAATGCAAATATGTTATAGAAAGAGAGCCTAACATGAGATAACATTTCAAAATATATGTCTCATTTGAAAAAAATCCTAAATACCAACAGAATGCATTTTTGGCCATGGGACTAAAAACAGCTTGTTGGAACCCATTTTGTTTGTTAGAACTAAGCCACTCTGGAATGAATTCTTCTTTTCCAATGTGTAATGGTTCATTTCATGCATGGAGCAACTGTAATGAAAACAGCTAAGTCTTTGCCTTTTGGCTTTAAATTGCAATTAAAATAACATTACTCAGACCTCGATTTCCTCCCTCCCCACCTCTGGTGCTTAGGCTGTGGAATCTATCTAAGATTCTTTGCCTTGTACAAAAATACGTGAAGAGTCGAGAAAATCAATTTTAATGAAAGATGGGATGGGAGAGAAACAGATAGTATGCAAAAAACTCAGAGATTGCAAAAAGCTTTCAAAGAGAAGCAACAACAGCCATGGAACGCATCAATAAAGGAATTAAAGAGTTGGATGGCGGCCAAAATACATAGTTGTGAGCAACTGACTTAAGGGTGTTAATGAATTTACATCCCATTATGGGGACAGTCAAGGTTAGGTGTTATGGCCAAAGAGGAGGTGTTTGAAAATAAGATAGACGATTTCCGCACCGTTGAAAGTGAGGTAGTGCTCATTTCTGTTTGCTGGACTCTGAGACCACACGGAAATACGCAGGAGCCAGGGAACAGCTACCCCTCCACTCTCCAAATTCACCCCAGGTGGGATTTTTCCTCTTCCCCTTTATGAAGAGGAAATCCACGCTTTAGGAAATCCATGCTGGTGGAGCCATGGCTTTTCGAAGTATCCGGAAATGCAAATCAGCCGCACCAAGCACAGAAGGGCGCTATTCTCACCACTGTTGTGATCAACCCCGGCTCTCAAGTCTGCTCTTTCCCATTCTCTTCCCCCACTGCCCTTACTGAAGTCACCATCGTCTCTCAGTTACGCCACTGCACCAGCCAGCCATCTCTTTTCCCCTAACTTCAATTTATTCTCACTATTGCAAAAATTATCCCCCTAAAAGGCAGATCTGAACATGTCAATTCCCTCTAGGGCTCCTGGTTGCCTACAGAATGAAATCGCAATTCCTTAGAACGTGTTGCTATTTTATTTTCTCCATTTCAGTCATATTTACTTGGCATCTCCTCCTGATCTAATGTATTCTGTGAAATCACGAGTAGGTGCTGTCACTGATATGCAATGCTCCGTCTCCTTGTGAGAGTCTCCCAATTTTTTTTTCTTTTCATATACTCCAGGGTCCTTTTCTGTTGCTTGCTGGTGAGGACTCTGATATACAGGGACAAGAAGTCCCGTCGTGATCTATTTCTTGCTTTTTCTCGTTAGCCTCATTTCTTGCCCCCCTCCACTCTCTCTGTGTCTGTCCCATGTTTCCTATGTCCTTGTTGCCTGCTGAGTGCCTTTGCCCTCTGTCCCCTGGGTGTTTGCGTGTGCCACGTCCTCCTCTCCGAACGCCCCTTCTGGTTGTTCCTATACACGTGACAGGTTAGGTGTTCAGGAAGCTGTTGCTGGTGCTGAAAGGCAGTGTTACCTTTTCTTACATGGCTGTGTCTTTACTCCTCTGTTGACACACAAATCACCTGCTCACCTTGTGTGAGTTTCCTATCAACTCTAAGTTCTACAAGGGTGTAAACTGTGTACTTTTCAGTATTATTTCTCCAGTAGCTAGGCCCTCAAAATGAAACCTAGGAAAAACAGTGATTGTGCCTTCATAAGTGGTTTGTCAAATTTGTTTAGTTGTAGACGAACTAGAAACATGCATATTTCCTCTTTGAGGGGATGGTAAAACAGCCTTGAAGATGGTATATTTCATATTATGTCTCCGAATGAGGTAGCTATAGGTAGCACTTGTTCTATTATCTAAGAATTTTCTTTAAATAAAATTATTTGTATTACAATAAATTTATTTTTAAAAGCAACTTTATGCCACTAATGTAAGTGGATAAAGGCATTGTTTGCCATAAATGATAGGTACAGATTGATAGGAATTAAAAGAAATACACAAATATTAAAATTTCATGGTTGAATATTAAAAATAATCCATGTGTACATATCTTGAAATTTGTCTCGTGTTTGATCACTAGTGTACATGCCACATTTTAGAATCACTGCTTTACATTTTAAGAATAACCTTTGGTCACGTTTTGAGCTAATCTTTGTACTGCATTCTTCATAAAATAAATACAGGAGATAAAATTATGTCTTCTTAAAATTATGCCCCAATGCTCAGTACAAGTGTAAATGGTTATTAGTGTTATTCTATTCCTATCAGAGGGGGTAAACAGGTGAAGGAGTGAGGCCAGGGAAAGTCTGGGGAAGAGACAGATTTCATTCAGAGTTGTTAGTGAAGAACAACTTCTGGATCGACTGAATTTTGGCATTCTCTGCAAATTTTGACCAGGAGTAAAACCAAGTTCGCTACTAGCAGCTTACTCATTATCAAAGTGATTTTTCAGATTGCAGAGCTGAAAATATTTGATTATAAATTAAATCACAATTTAAGTCTCAGGGAGTATGTTTAGTTGGAAACAAAAGTTATTAGTACATTAAACTTCCCCCAATATAAAGCTTTGTTTAGACGTAGAGGGAGCCACATGCACGGCTTCCATGGACAGGACGGAAAGTTGCAGGTGGATACGCACCCACAGACGGGCCTTCCCGAGGACAGCACTGACACTCCCCAGAGCAGCGACACAGAAAACCAGCCTGGGGGTGAAGGCGAGGGGTTGGAAGGGACCTGGTGGTGGCATCCAAGTGTAGGGAGAGAACCCAGCACTCCATGTCCACCCCGTGGGCACCATGGCCGTGCTGTGAGGCGCCCTCACTACCACTGCAGAGCAGCGGACAAAGCGGGCAGCAGCTGGAGTTTGCGCAGCGACTCTGCACGGGAGAGCAGGCACAGCAGGGACTGGCGACCTTTGATCCCAGATCGCTGCAGCTGATCCCATTCCGAGCTCTCAGGTCCAGAGTGCTTGACCTCTGCAGGGCTCAGGTTTGCCGAAGTCGCCTCTGCATCGCACCCCAGCCCCCAGCCCAGGGACCAGCAGGGAGAGTTGGATGGGCTGGTGTCCCCATGCCTGGAAGCAGAGCATCCTTCTCCCTCACAGGGGAGTGGAGCAGAATGAGCACCACAGGAGCCACCTGAAGAGCCCTGAGATGGCTGCCGAGGAAGGCCTGGACAGGGGGAGAGCACTGGCAGCCCATGGCCTGGCCCTATGCCCCCTCCTCTGGGGATCTTATGGCACTGAGCCCCGCAGCCCTTCCTCAAGCCTTCTCCCCCCTGGTGGGAACCGCCCCCACATCCAACATGCCACCAGTTACCTGTTAGCTGCCAGACACTACTGCACCTGAACGAGGTGGAGTGGACACCCACACCCTGACCCTCATGACCCCTGCCTAGTTAGCCTCACCCATCCGTCACTGCCACTACTGCAGGGAGGCCTGGGCAGAGCCATCTCTTGTAACACCAGCCTCCGTGGAGAGGAACTCACCGACTCCCTTCAGAGATACCAACGGCAGCATGTGGGAAAGCTGCCAGTCTCATGGTCATCAGACCGGACTGTGACAATCACAGGAACAGTGCAGGGACGAGCAGCTGCACGCTGTGCCTCCACCCCTCCTCCCAAGCCAGTCTTCCAGGATAGGCCACCAAAGTTCCATCTAGGAACCACTCCTCCTTCTCACAAAGTAGGACAATTTCCAACAGGGGACAATGGGTGTGCCACAAACTATCAACTCTGAGCTGAGAGAGGAGGTTTCAGATGAGAAGAAACCAGCACACGAACTCTGGCAACATGAATCAAAGCACACTCGATAGACACCTGCGAAGGGTAACAACAGATCTCCAGAGACGGACAGCAGCCAAAGGGAACTGTTGAAATGTCAGAAACAGAATCCAGACCACGAATGGCAGGTGGGATAAGGACACTGAGAAGGGAGCTGAAAACCAACCCAAGGAAGCCACAAAATATATTCAGGACATCGATAAAAAAGGGTAAAAGTCACTAAAGAGATAGAAAACATAAGAAAGAATATAACAGAACTCGGAGAAATTAAAGCATCATTTAGGAAACTTCAAAATACAGAAAGCTTCAACCACAGGCTAGACAAAGCAGAAAAAGGAATCTCAAAGCGTGAAGACAAGGCTTTCTAATAACCAGTCAGTCAAAGGTGCAGAAAGAATAAAGAAGAATGAACAATCACGCAAAGAAATACGAGACTATGTGATCCGAGCCGTGGTAAGGAGTATAGGTATCCCCGATGGAGAAGACGCAGCAGAGAGCAGGGAAAACCCACGTGAGGCAATTAGAGAGGAAAGATGCCCTGGTATCACTAGAGATCCAGGTATTCTGAAACAAGAGGGTCACGTGGAACACCAGGAAGGGCCCCAGCAAATAGGATGTATTGGACACACACAGGCATCAACCTGGCCAACGGAAAAATGGAGAAAATTGTACAAGCTGCAAGATGAAAGCAGCTAAACAAAGGAAAATCCATCAGGCCGGCCGGGCGGTGGCTCACAACTGTGATCCCAGCACTCTGGGAGGCTGAGGTGGGTGGATCACTTGAGCTTAGGCGCTCAAGACCAGCCTGGGCAAGATCAAGACCCCATCTATACTAACATAAATAAATAAATAAATAGAAAAAGCTAGCTGGGTATTGTGGCTGGCACCTGTAGTCCCAGCCACTTGGGAGGCTGAGGCAAGAGAATCACTTAAGCCCAAGAGTTGGAGGTTGCTGTGAGCTGTGAAGATGCCATGGCACTCTACCCAGGGCAATAAAGTGAGACTCTCTTTCAAAGAAAGAAAAAAAAATTCCACCAGGCTAACAATGTCTCTTAGCAGAGACATTACCAGTTAGACAGCATTGGGGCTCCATTTTTAGTGTTCCTACATAAAACAATGGTTACCCTAGAATTTTGTATGCTGCAAAACTAAATTTCATAAATGATGGATAAATGAAGATTTTTCTGGACAAGAAAACACAACAGCAATTTGTCAATACTGGGCCTGCCCAACAGGAAATACTCCAAAGTGCATTATACATGGAACAGCAAGGTAGATACCCACCAGTGTAAAAACAAGTAAAGCTCACAGCTCTTCTATAACAATAGAAAAAGAGGAGAAACAAAACTATAAGGTATCAACCAATATGATGAGTAGGACAGCATCCCACATACCAATACTAACATTCAACATGAAAGGTGTGATTGTCTCACTTAAAAGACATACTGGCTGAAGTCATGAAAAAACATAACCCTAGTCTCTAGGAAAGAGATCTAACCCACAAAGACGTGCACAGATTGAAGGCGAAGGGGACGGAAAAAATATTCCAAGAAAATGGAAACCAAAAGAGAGCAGGTGTAGCCATTCTCATATCTGAGAAAAGAATAAAGAATTACCTATCTATCTATCTTGATAAAATAGACTTTAAATCAACAATGGTGAAGGGAAAAGAAAGGCAAACATAGTCATTATATTTTGATAAAGGGAGCAATTCAACAAGAAGGTATAATAATGCTAAATATATATGCACCTAACACAGGAGTTCACAGATTTCCGTAAAGCAAATCCTAGTAGATCTAAGCCAGGAAACAAACAGTCGCATGGTAACTGCCAGAGACTTCAAAAACCCACGGACAGTGCCAGATAGAAGCAGAAAATCAATAAAGAAACACTGGACTGAAGCAGGAGATGCTGGCATGTAGAGAAAGAAACTCTTACACCATGTTGGTGGGACCACAAATTGGTACCAACCTCTATGTTAAATAGCATGGGGATTCCTCAAAGAAATAAATGTAATCTCACCATTCAATCCAGCAATCCCACTACTGGGCATCTATCCAAAGGAAGACGAGTTGTTATATCAAAAAGACACCTGCACTCCAATGTTATCACAGCACTATTCGCAGGGCAAGGATTTGAAATCAACCTAAATGCCCAGCAATTCATGAGTGGATAAAGAAAAGCTGATGTATGTACACACACCCCATGGAATATTACTTGGCCATATAAAGGAATGAATAATGTCTTTGCAGTAACTTGGGTGGAACTGGAGACCATTATTCTAATTGAAGTATCTCAGGAATGGGAAATCTAACACCACATGAGCTCTGTAACAATTGGGAGCTGTTAAAAAGGGGGCATATATTGGCACAAAGAGATGTAAACCAAGGAGGGATTGGAGGGGGAGGAGAGATAAAAGCTATCCGGTTTAATGAATGCTGTTAGGGTGCCGGGCACACTAACAGCCCTGACTTAAGGGTTATACGTGGTATCCACGAAACAGAAACTTCTGTACCCCTTTCGTTAATACTTTGAAATATAATAAATAAATCTTAAATAAATAAAAGTAGAGTAAATATGTACCCAGAATAAAAGCTTACAAAAATCCTTACTGTGCTTTTATAGAGTGAATCATAAATGATTCTATCATAAAGAGGTTTCATTCCCACATTTTCCTTCATTCATTTAGCTTCGAATATCCTTATTTTAACAACATAATGAACATCCACAAACCTCTTCCTAGACCAAAAGGTAGAATCTTAACAAGGACTCTCATCTATCCACGTGCTTTTCCTTCTCCTTCCCAGAGGAAACTGCCGTCCCGAATTCTGGGCTGAGCCTCGTCCTACTTTTCCCCTCATCGTTTGACGATATATTCATGTCTGAACAATGCATTCTTTAGCTTAATGT
This sequence comes from Perodicticus potto, assembly GCA_963574655.1. NCBI lineage: Eukaryota > Metazoa > Chordata > Mammalia > Primates > Lorisidae > Perodicticus > Perodicticus potto. The sequence continues at coordinate 63,882 of CAUYRH010178434.1, forward strand.
GTTCTAGAAAAAGATAGGACATCAGGCTGTATGTAGCCTTCTGGGAACTATATCCTGCACTTGATACTGTTTTCTATAACCAAAATCAATCCATATGGTGCCTACCATTGCATTTATGTTTTGTTACATATGTGTGTGCACATGTGTGTAATAGAGGAAATTGTTCATCCCCTCCTCCGTGGTTGGGCATCTGGATTGGTTACAATTTTTTGCTACTCCTACCATGCTGGTGCTGTTGAGTGAGTCTGAGAGCACCTAAACCACTTTCCTGAACAACTCAACACCCGGCAGTCCAGAAAACCCCAAAGCTACCGTCTGGAGATGCCGCTATCTGTAATCATTAATAGTAAGCAAGCAAGGGTTTCTCGCAATATGTAGCTCCAAATTAAGGAGGTAAAGACACTGAATCCTAGGCTACCCTAGAGAAGAAAAGGGTAGACGTGAAATTGTATTTTCACTATAATAGTTAATTACTCATAACAAATAATAACTTCCATATTCATTTGATTTTAAAGATAGTTTATATCCACAAAAGGCTGGAGAGTGCCATAATCCAGGAGTGTTTAAACCTTTTCGTGTATTGCAATCACTTCAGGGAGATATGAAAAACCTCGACACTAATACCACTGCCTGAGGGTGGGACCAGCCAACAGTATTCTTTTTGATGCTTCTTAGGGATCCAATACATAGCCAATATTGAGAGCCAGGGCTCTAAATCATGGGATACGTATGATGAACTAAGCGTGGGTGAGTTGGCTACATTGAACCAGAGAGAAGGTTCATTGATACATTCAGAAATAAATATTAAACAAACATTTTCTAAAAGGTATAAAGTCGATGGGCACGGAGGTTGTTTCCGCATCTTTGCGATTGTGAATTGAGCTGCTACAAATATTGGAGTGTAAATGTCCTATGGTAAAGTGATTTTTTTTCTTCAAGGTAGATATATAGTAACAGGATTGCAGGATCAACTGGAAAATCTACTTTTAGCTCTTTGAGAATTCTCCACACTTCTTTCCAAAAAGTCTGTATTCGTTTGCAGCTCCACCATACTTGATCTCTTAAAATGCATCAAAGCCTCAGCTTCTGACTTGTGACAGTATTTTCTGTAAGTTTGGTTTTCTTGCAGCTTATCTGAGTTCCTGTTTATCACCTTTCAAGTATTTTGGTGACATTTTTATTAATGCTTTTTCCATGTGATTTTTTAAAGTTCTAATATGTTATCACATGTTTGTCTTACAATTATAACTTTAAAAAAATCCTACCTTGTATAATAAAGTGTGAGCAAAGTGCCTGGTGGTGTAGGCCCTCATTTAAAGGTCTGAACTCTGTAGTTTATTTTTGAGAAATTGCCTCCATTTTAACACAGAGAAATTAACTGCCAGTTACCTGCAGCCCATGTCCCAGGGAACCGAACCTGGAGCATGCAGGACTCACACCCAAGAATTGCAGCTGCAAATCCACGCAGTTTCTCCTCCGCCTGGGCCTGCTCGGCCTCCCGCATGCGCAGAGATGAGCAGCACGCTAACCGCTCCCACCTGCCAGCTGCGCCTTCATGGGCCTCACTAGCACGGACTTTCCTCCGGGTCTGGCTGTCAGCACACACATCCCACTTAGAGTAACTTCAGAGACTTGCTTCGTAGGACGGTCAGTGCAGAATTGATTAGGAATTTCTTCCAGCTCCTGCTGACCTGGTCTTTACACAAGCTTTGTCGCTATAATCAGAGGGGTTGAATCACCTGCCTCGTCTATTTGGCTATTTTGTTCTTTGGTCTAAAATAAATTAACCCAGCCCCGAAAGAAACGTTTTATCCCCTGGTATCTCTTGTCACCATCCTTTGAAGGGTTTTTGGAAGGAGCAGTTGAAGCAGAAGCTTTCATGAAATTGTCCGCCTGATTCCTGGGAGGCGCGCGTGGCCTGGCTCAGCTCTGCACGCCACGTCCTTCTTTGCCCGGGCGTGCTCTATTTTATTTGCATATTAGCCTCCGCAGCATCGACTGGTAATTTTAAAAATGACTGTGATTCAGTTGAATGGAGCAACTATAGAACTACGCTGGGACTAGCAGTGTGAGCCGCCTCCGCCCCCATTATTCTTAGGGCTTTGAAAATGCTTCTAGCTGGTAATATTTGGTGATTTGAAATAAGCTCTCAGGGACACGTCTCCGCAGGAGGTTAAGAAGCACATGTGGCTGAGTAATTAGTCCCGCCTGGCGATGGCGAGCCGCCCTACACAAGGGCAAGAAGCAAAGCCTTGGGAATGGTTCGCTCTTTAGGGGAACCAAGCGAACTCCAGGCTCAACAGATCTGGAAGGCTATGCAGGCGCGTGCAGGATTTGGAGAAAGCTTACAAGGAAAGCACAGTGGAGCAGATTCAGTTGGAAAATTCTATTAAATTCAATGCCTCCCTCAAATAACGGGCTTTCATTTCCTAATGAATTCGGTTTTCACCATATTCGCTTCCAGTCTCTGTTTTTCACCTTTTCTTCCACAAAACTTCTTTATTTGCTTTTTTTTACTCCTGCCGGAATCTCCGTTCTCTTCCGCACTTCCACAACTGAGCAGACACTCTGTGGATATTTGCTGAGTTGATGACGGGCGGACCCTGAGGCCAGCACATCTTTACCTGTGACCCTTCCTCCCCACCTGCCTGGCCGTCTCTCTCCTAAGCCTGCTTCCCACCTCTCTGTGTCTTCTATTTCGGGCCTCCCCTTTCAGCATTTGAAATTATTCATGTCTCTTTCATCCTGGAAAGAAAGAAGAGCAGGAAGAGCTCTGTCGGCCTAATCCTGCACCTGTCACCCTGCCGTTCTGCTCCCTCTGCGGTCAAACCTGCCGGAATGTCCGTTCGCATACTCACTTTCCTCCGCCTGCGTTTCTGACCGGCTACCTGCTGTCCTGCGCAGCGCGCGCTGACCCCAGCCGGCCACGTCCCCAAGCACTGAGCTTTCCCCTTCAGCAGCGTTTTACACTGCCGGCCTCGCAGTGAAACATTCCTTTCTGCTGGCTTCCTGACCTAATATTTGCCTCCTTCTGTTCTCCTCCCCTCTGGATGCTCCTTACCTGTTTCTTTTGGCAGCGTTTCCCTGTCGCCTGTGTCTTGGGCATTGGTGCTCCGGAGGGACAGCCTGCACTCTGTCCTGGAGATGTTGCTCCCTGTTCGGCTCCCGGGATCTCCCTCCCAGACCCCCCTAAAGCCCCGAATAGAAGTCAACCTAATATCAGCACTAGATGCCTTTCGGCAGCTTACCCTCAAAACGCTCAACGCTTGTATCATCTCTCCGAGAATTTCATCTCTGTTCCTTACTTCCCAGCTTCAGAGAACGATGCTCTCATTTTCGCCTTGTCCAGGCCAAACCAGAAACATGGGTATCATCCATAACCTCTCCCTCATCCTTGCTGCTCTATGGAATCACACGGTACTCTGATTTAAGAATTTAAAATATTTATTCTTTCGGTCTCCGCCAGCTCTGCCCCAGCACAGGCCCCTCTGGCCTCTCTCTCACCTTGCTCTTGAGACTTCTTCCTGGGTGTCCCATCCAGTTCCCGCTGGCCAATCTTCAGTCCCTCCCACACACAGCCAGTTTGATCTTTATGGAATGCAAATTGAACCACATTCCTCCTCACTTAAAATCTCCCATTTCCCTTTTCATTACATCAGAACGTTGCAGCCTCTCAGACAGTTTCCTACAAAAATCCCGGCCCCTGCCACCCTGTCTCTATGGTTCTGACACACTCATCTTCCGAGCCCCGCTCAGCTGTCACCTCCTCCAGAAAGTCTTTCCTGCGGCTGGAGCTGAATTAAGAGTCCTTATTGCGTTTTTCTGTAGCATACTAAGCTCCCATTTTTCAGTGCCTGGTAACTTTTTTTAACTCATAAGTTCTCTGAAGTATAAGTTTCTTGAGGACACAGGTCGCTTTCACGTTGCTCATCCGTATATCCCAAGGTTTTCTGGCATAGACCAGATGCTCATTTAATGTTTATAAAACAAGAAGATGAGTCTGTCTACATTATCCCACGCAGGTCCTCTTATTAAACAGAAGGTCAGAATATGATGGTGTAGTATGTAAAAGAATCAAAGTAGTCTTCCAATAAATAGTATTCTTTTCCCTTTCTTATTTGTTTCTTAAGAAATTTTTACAGGACGGCACCAGTGGCTCAAAGGAGTAGGGTGCCAGCCCCATATGCGGGAGGTGGTGAGTTCAAACCCAGCCCCGGCCAAAAACTGCAAAAAAAAAAAAAGAAGAAGAAGAAGAAATTTTTACATAGAGCCATGGAATTGGTTAGCTTAGTCTTATAGTGATTTCAATTTTTATACTAAAACCTCTTGCTACTTAGTGCTGTTAGAAGTATAGAGCTTTATGGCTGCAATTGTCTTATCCATAATTCAATGTCCCGTGAAAGCACTGGAATCGTATTTCTGAAATAAATTGAAGTCTGCTGAGAATGAGCAGGTAACTAGCCACCAGGTAGCTGTCCCACAGAGTGACGCTAGGACTGGTTCTCCAATTTCCTAGTTGGAAATTCAGCCAATCATCAGATGAGGTCACGAAAGAAAATAACAAAGATTGCTATTAGCAATGATAGAAATATCTCATGGATGGATGTGTTTATGCTGTTTTCTAAATACGTGAATGCACATGGAGATACAATTCAATTAGTATTTACTGAGAAGTGGAGACCCAGTGTCACATAATATAGCCCTACGAACCATAGCCAAGTTTACAGAAAAGTGCTATAGTAAGTAATACTTCTGTTCTTTTTTCCTGTTTTAACGTTTTAAAATTGATGGTAGAAAATGATGTGTGTCTCCTAAAAAGGTTAACATTTAAATAAGCTTTTTTTGTTAACATAATTGATCCTTACAACATCCCCCAAAAGACTGAGCACATATTTCATTTCAGATGGGAAGAAACTGAGGCAGCTTCCTCAGGCATTTATTCATCTATTCACCACCTATTGAATATGTCTTATGTGCTAGAGACCTTGATAGACTGGAGAGATATGAAAACACAAGAGACTGGCTCGGCGCCTGTGGCTCAGTGGGCTAAGGCGCCAGCCACATACACCTGAGCTGGCAGGTTCGAATCCAGCCCAGGCCCGCCAAACAACAATGACGGCTGCAACCAAAAAAAAAAAAAAAAATGGCCGGGTGTTGTGGCGGACGCCTGTAGTCCCAGCTACTTGGGAGGCAGAGGCAAGAGACTCACTTGAGCCCAGGAATTGGAGGTTGCTGTGAGCTGTGATGCCACAGCACTCTCTCCAGGGTGACAGCTTGAG